>CM047592.1:1804249-1831469 GCA_026184515.1 Peronosclerospora sorghi | reverse complement strand
CCTTGAACGGTTGCCTGGGGTAGGCGAACTGTTGTCGTTGGAGGAGACGTCCTTCAACGAGTTTGAAACTGGTGTAAAAGCAGATGAAATCGACGAGGTTGTCGTATTGCGTCCGGAAGAGGAGTTGAACTCCTCATCCACGATGGACGAGTCAGTTTTGGTGAAAACCAAACAATGAACCAGCGATTTTTAATCGCTTGGTGACCCAACTCTTCCGCCCTCACAGAAAGTACGCTCAGACGTACTTCGACGATATATTCGTTCATAGTCGTGCGGAAGGCGACTCGTCTCATGTTCAGACGCATCTGATACATCTTCTAGCGGTGCTCGAATGTATGCGAGAGCATCAGTTATATGCAAACGCATCCAAATGTATCCTTGGTGCTGAGGAAATTCCTTTCCTCGGATGCTTCATCGGTAAGGATGGAGTGCGGGCGGATCCCGCGAAGGTGAAAGCCATTGTGGAGTGGCCTTCGCCTGTAAATCTAAAAGATTTACGGAAGTGGATTGGATTAGACAACTATCTCCACAAGTACAGCGAGAACTACGCTGAAATGGCGAAGCCATTAAATGACCTTCTTAAGAAGGACGTGGATTGGTTTTGGGAAACCAAACACCAAAACTCTTTTGAAGCGGTAGAGGGGAGCTTGTTAAAAGCTCCCGTTCTTGCTCTCCCAGATCCTGGGAAACCATTTAGTGTCGTCTGCGACGCCTCCGATTTCGCAATCGGATGTGCTTTGTTACAAGCAGACGGTGCAGGAAGGGAACACGTGATTGCGTTTGAGTAGAGGCAGCTTAAAGCTGCGGAACGGAATTATCCCGTTCATGACAAGGAGCTACTTGCAATGAAGTATGCCCTTGTCAAATTTAGGGTTCACCTACTCGGCTCTAAGCCGTTCGTGGTTTATACTGACCACGCGTCCTTACGGACAGAGACAAAGTCGTCTCATTTCTCCCAACGGATGGCCCGTTGGCTCTCCTTCTTTGCGGAGTACAACTTTGAGGTTAAGTACAAACCTGGTAAACAGAATGTACTTGCAGACGCGTTGTCGCGTCGTCCCGATTACGAGCTCGCTCACGCGACATTCGTCACCACTTCTGTGGTGGATCTCATACGCCAGGTGTATGAGAAAGACCCACAGTGCACGGCGCTTATCAGCGAGTTGGGTGGAAAGGGACCTGGCTCGTCTGAGCCAACCCTGTCAAGTCGAGCTAAAGCTAGTTTACACCGTTACAGTTACTATGACGGTTTGCTATATTATAGCACGGGCACGGAGGACACTCCGCGGGTGGTTGTTCCTCATGATGAGGAACTGAAATATAAAGTCCTCTTTGAGGCACATGACGCCCCTACCGGGGGTCGTTTAGGTCGGGATAAGACCTACGGCGCTTTAAGCGATTTGTATTGGTGACCCAAAATTTACAAGTGAGTCGGTGCGTATATTCGCACTTGTGAGTTGTGCTAGAGGGTCAAACCCTCTACAGATTCAGCTGCTATAGGAAACAGTTGGAAGTTGCCAACTGTTCGTGAGGACCAAGTCAACCTATTGTATACAATTGGGAATTGCAAATTGTTCGTGTGGGCCAAGTCCATCTATAAATATGAAGGTGAGCCTTTGGCGGAGTAGCCGTTCCAACAGCGTGTTAAGAATCCATTTGGATTTTATCTTCAGTTTTACCGAAGGCCGGTTCCACTGGCGTTTCGGTCTTTGTTGACCGTTTGAGCAAGATGCTCACCTGGCAGCAGTGCCAGAGTCCATTGATGGACAAGAAGCAACGCGTTCATCGCGTTGTTAAGGATTTTCTCCGGAGCTTATGTCCGGATTCTCCAAAAGTTGGAGTGAGATGCTTTGTAATGGGGTGCCATTACTTAATTGATATTCAAGTTAGAATATCACAGTTTAATTTCAGATGCGTTGTCTGAAATTTAGAGAAGAGATTATAAGTTATTATATTCTAAGAAGGAAAAGTCGATTCGGTATAAATACCGAATCATGCAGGTTAACTAATAGTACAGTTAGTTAAAGACTTGATATTATTATATTAATTAGTTAGTTACTATACTATTAGCCTCTAAACCACCCATTAAATAAACACTCTTAATTTTGCGTTCTAAGACTAAAGTGAATATTAATATATTTACTTTTATTATAGGATTAGTTGTTACCAACTAATCCTGCCCTAATTGTATTGCGCGCTTCCTCGCAAGATACAGTGTAAGCCAGTAACAGGATCAGTCCTGTTACACCTGGTATCACTTTGTGGTCCGTCTTAACGACCACAGTTCCGTTCTGCTAGTTAACTAGCGGAGCGAAGATTAAGAGCCGCTCGGCATCAAGTCGTGATACATGACGCCTGCCGAGCGAGAGAGAACGCTGGAAGAGGTGAATAAACACTTCCCTCACTTCACCTCGCGTAGTAAATACGCGACGGTAGAAATGGTTCGGTCTATGGGGACCGACATACTTACCTTCCTCCTGGGTAGGACCCCGGAGGAAGTGATAGAGGTGGTGAATCGATTTAGGCGAAACCACCTAGAAAATCCAGTACGGCCCGCGCCAGAGGCAGCGAGGACCGCAACTGCACCTGCAACGCATAGCGTTGAAGTAGTAAAGGCGCGAGTACCGCCCTTTACCGGCGAAGGGGGCGAGCCCCTTCGTAGATGGTTCGCAGAGGTGGAAGATGCCATTTCTGCGCAAAATATTGTTGACGAACGTCAACAGGCGTACTTCGCCACAACATGTATAGGCGGCAGAGCCAGGGAATGGGAGATGAGTCGCAGATCCACTGATGACTCTGCGTTCCTTACTTATAAGGAATTTAAAGCTGAGATAAAGCTCAACTTTGAAGCTCCAGAAATGGAGATAAGTAGTCGGCAGGAGTTTATGGAACTCCGGCAAGGTAAGCTTGACCTCCAAGCTTACGCTCAGAAGAAGCAATATTTGCTGTCAAATATTGTGTATGAGCCGGTGCCCCCTGCTATGCAGGTCAGTGGCTTCATGAAGGGACTCAATGATGGTCCCGTCAAACAGAGTCTCTATCGGCACCCGCCAGAATCTCTGAGGAGTGCCATTGATATGAGCATCCGTGAGGAGTTCAGCATGCGATCAGCGTCATCGCATGCTGGGTACAGCGGAAGGGCTCAACAGCCCTTCGCTTTTGACATGCCGCAACGGCATGTCAACAATCAGCAGTCAAGCAGACGAAGCTCACACTTCGTTTCAAGAAACAGCCACCCGCGCCAGAGCATGGGAGGTGAAGGTCCAGAGCCGATGGACCTATCGATTGCGGTTGCTTCGAACACGAAGCAACAGAAATTTAAGAAGAATATTCGCTGCAATAGATGCGCGAAAATGGGGCATTTTGCCCATGAGTGTATGGCACCGCGTCCGGTGCCACGCAGTCAGCGGACGGAACCGTCCGCTGCACGGCGACACCAACAGGGTGATGTCCCTGTTGGTGCAAAAAACGAGAATCTCCAGTAGGGGCGGGGCGCCCTACTGGGAATGTTATCCCACATGCCGACATAGGGCATGTGAGGGTAATAGCCCCAGACGGGACTATGTCCTGTCAAAAGGTGCAGGGTGATGGTAAGCCTCTTATCACCCTGGAGGTTAAGCCGCACGGGAGCGATGTCCCCATGCGAGCTTTGTTTGACACATGAGCGTCGAACGATTTCGTTAGAACTCAGAGTCTAACGCTGTTGAGCTTCGTGGAGGTAGAAACCCCACGAAGTATGTTGTCAGTCCGGTTAGCAACAGGTGCAACCGTGACTATTCCAAAGCGTGTGATTAAAACACGCTTCTATTTGAATGAACTGTCATTCGAGGATGAATTCATCGTCCTCGATTTAGATGACAAGTTCGATGTGATACTTGGAATCCCATGGATGTCCAAGTTTAAACCTTCGATCGACTGGGTTAAAAACCTGTCGATCGACTGCGGCGGACGCACAGGATCTGATTACCCTGTGTGTAATCCGGCTGTATCAGAGGATAAAACCGCAGCGTCAGACAGTCTGGTGGATAGCGATGGCACCACCAGGTCTGTTCTGACACGATCAGCGGAAGGTACCTCCGCTGATGAGAGTCCAGAGGGACTACCACACGCAACAGAAGAGTCGTTGCGTGTTGGAGAGAACATTCCACGTGTGATAAAGACCACCGTGAGAATGAAGTGATATCCACTGTAGGAAACACCCACCGTGAGAATGAAATAGTATCCACAGTGGGAAACACCCACTGTGCGACCGAAGGTTCCAACACGATGAAAGAATTCCGTGTTGATGAGAGTGAACTCACGATCGAGTGCAATCGTGAGCAAAACTCCGTGGTGGCCAGTGCCCACCACGTTGCGTTAGCCATGCACACGGGTGATAAAGACCACCGTGTCGCAGAACAGGCGGCCGATCAGACGAGCACATCTGATCGTCAAAATTCCATGGTAGGCAGTGGACACCATGATGATGAGTATTCGCACACGGTGAATCGTAATCACCGTGTAGCAGTCAATCCGACGAGTGCGTCTGATTGCATGGGCAGTTCCGTCGAGACGATCAACGTCTTGACGCAAACGGAGACCGGATTAGCTACCCAGTCTCTGTTGATGGAACACCCTCCGAAAGAAGGTTCGGAGGTGTTGGCTCTTCCAGCGCTAAGCTGGAAGAAGTTTATGAGAAACTTGCACGATGGTCAGATCGAACAGATCTGTATCATCGTTGCAACAGATGATGTACTGGATATTCGTGAACGAATATACACATTACAAGTGGAAAACATTGGGAAAGAGGTTCCCAATGATCAAACGAGAGTTCAGCGCTTTGAAGCGCAGAGCTTAGAGTCGCTTAAAGCGAACTCCCCATTTTATGAGGTACTTCGAGAATACGCTGACGTATTCCCAGAAGAAGTACCTAGCGAGCTCCCTAAGGATAAGGGAACTCGTCATGAGATTGACCTCGTGCCAGGCACGAAGTATTGGGTTACACGGCAATGGCCGTTGCCGCGTGATCAGGTAAAAGCGATCGACGAGTTTTTCGAAGCTCGTCGTAAATCAGGCCAAGTTCGGGAGTCTATCGCACCGCACTCTACCCCACCTTTTGTGTGAAAAAGTCCACAGGTGGGTGGAGAATCGTTCACGCTTACAACAAGCTGAACGCAGTGACGGTACCGGCACATACACCGATACCGCGGAAGGATGTCATCATAGATGGCATGTGCGGGAGCACCATCTTTAGTGCTCTCGATCTAAGAGATGTATTTTATCAAATCCTAATGCGTGAGAAGGATATCCCTCTCACGGCAGTAAGCACCCCAAGCGGCATGCTTTGGGAGTGGCTTGTTATGCCGCAGGGGCTTCGAAATGCCCCTGCTACGTTTAACAGATGCGTAACGCATCTATTACGCCCGGTGCGAGAATTCGCACCGAGTTATTTCGATGACGTGTTCATCCATAGTAAGGGTAAACACGATAAAAGCGATGTAGATGTCCACAGGGAGCATCTACGTCCAGTGTTAGAGCTTATGCGTAAGCATAAGCTCTATGCAAATCTGAAGAAGTGCACCTTTGGTGCACCTGAGATACCCGTTCTTGGATGCTTTGTGGGCAAGAACGGGGTGCGTCCTGATCCAGAAAAGATCAGGGTGATCGTTGAATGGCCTACGCCTAACAACGTTAAGGAACTTCGAAAGTTCCTTGGGTTGGCAACATATTTGCACAAGTATTCGTGCAACTATGCTGGGTTGATACGGCATCTTTCTCAATTACTTAAGAAAGATGTCGAATGGCATTGGGATACCCAAGGTCAAGATGCTTTTGATGCAGTCAAGCAAAGCTTGACTGAAGCGCCTGTCTTGGCTATAGCCGATAACGAGCGTCCGTTCCACGTCGTTAGCGACGCGAGCGATTTCGCTATCGGCTGTGCTTTGATGCAGCGTGATCACGATGATCATGATCGCGTAATCTTCTATCAATCGCGTCAGTTTCGCCCAGCCGAGCGCAACTATCCAGTGCATGACAAGGAACTCCTTTCCATGAAATATGCACTGGCTAAGTTTCGGATCTATCTATTGGGAGATATACCGTTTGTGGTTTACACGGATCATGCGTCGCTACGCACGGCCGTGAATTCACCACACATTTCTCAAATAATGGCTCGATGGCTGTCATTCTTTGCTGAATACAACTTTACGGTTGAATACAAACCCGGAAAGTTGAACGTGATAGCGGATGCGCTATCACGAAGGCCCGATTACGAGACGAAACCGTCCGTAACCGAAGGGGCCAGTGCAAACGCGATCCGTTGCACTGCTTTGTCGTCGTCAATTATACGACAAGTACGCGAGGCGTACAAAACAGACGAGGAGACACGTCTGTTGATTGATTACTTAAGTAATCAATCAATTGAGAAGCGCGACGAACTCCCAGAGCTCCTCCGCGCTTGCGTGCATCGATATCGACTGCACGATGGTCTGCTGCTTTACAGCACAGACCAAAAAGATGAAAATCGCATCGTCGTTCCAAACGACGATGATCTCAAACATCAAATGATGTTTGAGTATCATGATGCACCGATTTCGGGGCATCAAGGTCGATAGAAGACATACGCTTCTCTCGCACGTGACTTTTACTGGCGAAACCAGTACAAGTGGGTACGGAAATACGTACGCGCTTGCGATATTTGCCAGCGCGTTAAGCCTGCGCAGTCTGCACAGGCTCCGCTGCAATCTCTGCCGGTTCCGGCAGAGTGTTGGAAGTCCATTTGAATGGACTTCGTATTCGGTCTTCCACCCGACAACAGTCGGAAGACCGGAATAGTTGTCTTTGTAGACCGTTTCAGTAAGATGGTACATCTTACTGCAGTATCAGCGAATGTAACCGCCGCTCAAACAGCGCGGATATTCGTTGATACGGTATTCCGTTTGCACGGAATGCCGGAAGACATTGGCTCGGATCGAGATCCGAGATTTACAGGACGTTTCTGGCAAGAAACGTTCTCATTGTTGGGAACCCAGTTCAAGATGTCAACTGCGTACCATCCGGAAACGGATGGGCAGACGGAAAGGGCTAACCGCGTTCTCGGAGACATGTTGCGATCATACGCACGTGCCTTTGAACAGTGGAGTGACTACCTGTCACTCACTGAATTCTCGATTAACAATTTGGTGCATGCTTCAACTAAGCATACACCGTTCTACGTGAATGTGCCTTAAGGCATCCACGAACCCCAGCTTTACTTGGCGGTACGCCAAATCTAAGTGGGGGAGGGACCCGCTCAAATTTTGAGCGAGTCAATGCGCAAGTTGCAACTGCAACTTGTGAACAAAACGATGGCCCTTCTACTGAAAGTACAGTAGAAGCGGAAGCAGCTTCAAATGAAACTGAAGCTGCATATGATGAATATGTGTCTGCAGCAATTGCTGCAGACAATGAGGACAACGCACCTACTGCTGATAAAGCAGTAGATGAATTTGTATTACAGCGCCAAGATGTAATACGCTATATAAAAGATGCACTTGCTTCTGCTTGGATAAGCAGAAGCAAAATGCAGACAAGCAAGGAAGGATGAAGAAAAACTCCTTTCTGAAAGGAGATTTGGTATTACTAAGTACTACTAATTTGCCTATACATGCAATAAGCAACTTCCCTACACGGAAGTTGCTTCCTAAGTACATTGGACGTTTCAAGGTCCAAGAGATTCGGGGGAATACCTATACTTTAGACATTCGCACAGCAATGCGGCCCCACCCAAGATTCTATGTTGCGCGGCTCAAAACGTATCATTCGTCTTCGTCTTACGACGAGACGCAGAACCACGGAGGATACCGTGCTTCTCCAAGTCTCCCAAGAGAGACTTGTAATCGGCTTCCAGCCGTTGATGAGCAGAGCGGAGAGTCGTTACCTCCACCTTCTACTGCTCGAGATCAGCCGTGCGCCGATCGAGCTCTCTCTTATAGCGAGAAAGCTCAATGTACAGAAGATCATTCTTCTGCTGGAGGTCAGTGTGCGCCCCGAGGATGTCGCGGACATACTCGCGAAGAGACCGATATGTCTTCACACAGTGAGACATATCGCTGCTCAAGGAGGAATAACCCTCCTCGAGCTTACGGAGCGAAAAACCATGCTCCGCAACAACAACGGCGAGTGAATTCTCAACCTCCGCCGTCCCTGATTGATAATCAGGGGAATAAGCGATATATCCTCGAGCGCTTGATCTCGAAGCGCTCGGTGCCTTTGAAGAAGGGGCAGCGTACCGAGTACTTGGTACGCTGGCTGGGATATCCCCAAGAGTTCGACTCTTGGGAGTCGATTGAGGTTCTGAGGGCCGACGCCCCAGACCTTTTGACTGAGTTTGAGAAGAAGTCTCAAACTCATAATGCGAAGTAGCATCAACAGTAGGTGTTGATACATTCAGGGTATCAATTAAACCCTGAATTTCGGCGGGTACGGAAAAGCCACCGTACCCCCGCAACTCCTCCTCTGACAGACGAGGAGCGCCCTGCGGACACCGCGGGCAAACGAGGTGAGAAGGGACACCACACTTTAACCCTTCTTTGAGGCAAGCAAAATGGATGTATTCCATTTTGCCTGTTCGTGAGTGCTTTAAAAAGCGCTCGCGCATTACGTGAACTTTATTCACGTAATCATCTGGGCTTTTGTTGTAGTTGTCAACAAAAGCATTCCAACTCTGATTCAGGGCGTCTTTATCGTCCCTGTTCTTCCTTGACCCTTTCCGGCTCGAATAATATCGAACCTGGAAAAAGAGGTCAATAAAGTACAGACGTCTATCGTCTGTACTTCGATCTAATCGACGTGACTGGATGTCTTCGCAGTCATCCAGCACGTTTATATCGAACAACGCATACTGGTAGTCCCGTTTACGGTGACCGCCACTGTTGGGGGCAATAGCCCAGCCAGGGGTCCAAAACCCCACTTTGTACGGAACATGTGGTTCCGTACGATGGTACGCTTAAGAAGCGGCAGGCGCCACTTCTGTTCGATCTCTTTTAACAGGCGGAGCACCTCCTTCTTCAACACCACGCGCCGGGGTTAAATCACCCCGACGTGGAGAAGTACTTGGTCCAGGTGGGGCTATGCGCTCCCGCAACCACCTGTGATAATTATTGTCGCTGTCATAGCAGACAGCGACACCAGAGTCGTCATCGCTGTTAGGCGATGAGCACCTAGCGAGTTTCGACTCTCTAGATCCTTTAGTGGGGACATCTGTATCCACATCACTTTGTTCGGAGTCAGAACTCCCGAACATGGCCCTCTTGGCAACACGCCATTCGGAAGTTGCCATCATGCGAGATGTTGCATTAGCAACATCTCCCTGTTTCTTTCCAGATGCCGCCTTAGCAGCATCTGTGGTCGAAGGCGGTACGTCTTCCGACCTTTGCGTAGTTGACGCTGTTAATGCAGCGTCACTATTGTCACTCAACACCTCAGCACCTAGTGCTGAGGCGGAGGAAGAAGCTCCTTCGATGTTTTCAGCAGCGCTCTTTAGAGCGCCGCCGCCGTGTCTCTTGACTATCGAGTCGATGGTCAATCAGTTGGTGGATGAGAAATTCCGACCAACAAGTGCCACCCATGATTGGCCAAAATAAGAATTATTGGCCAACCACCTTAAGTGGGGGATGATGTAATGGGGTGCCATTACATAATTGATATTCAAGTTAGAATATCACAGTTTAATTTCAGACGCGTTGTATGAAATTTAAATAAGAGATTATAAGTTATTATAATCTAAGAAGGAAAAGTAGATTCGGTATAAATACCGAATCTTGCAGGTTAACTAATAGTACAGTTAGTTAATGACTTGATATTATTATATTAATTAGTTATTTACCATACTATTAGCCTCTAAACCACCCATTAAATAAACAATCTTAATTTTACGTTCTTAGGCATAAAAGAATATTAATATATTTACTTTTATTATAGGATTAGTTGTTACCAACTAATCCTGCCTTAATTGTATTGCGCGCTTCCTCGCAAGATACAGTGTAAGCCTGTAACAGGATCAGTCCGGTTACATCCACCGTGTCCGGCGACTGCGGCGCCTTTCTTTGGACCAGCATCTTCTTTGGGGTTGCATAGCTGGGTCGTTCCACCATAGGTGAGGTATCTTCTTCCACCGGTCCATCATGGCTGACCAGATCGGTGGTCGCTTGGTATGCCAAGTTCTGCCACTCGACATACCGTCTCGATCCGATCGAGACGAACCCCGCCTTTTTTGACACCTTCCCTTCCGCTAGCCACATGCCAACAATAGCATTGTTGTCGGGCGTAAGCGGCTTGTCACCGATATTGGTGGGTCGAACGTAACCAAACCGGCCGGTATTCTTCACAAAGGTTGGCGCCCACCGGTCGCCCCTGGTCACCCATAACTTCCTTGATATGAAACCTTTATCGACCGGGGAATCAGCGGATTGACCGACTGGAATGGTGACATCTTGATCCCACCTGACCAGATCGGTGTACGATCCGTATAGGGGCCGTCGACCAGCTAGCTTGATCTGGACCTCATCCGGGATTGTAAGAACCCCATGAGACAAATCCAGTCGAATACCCGCCGGCACCATAAAATCCATGCCTAATAGGGCATCCTGACCGGCCAGCTTGCCGACCAAAGCGCTGAAGAAGTAGACCAACGAACCTGAGAGGGTAATCTTCACGCGCGTCCTTCCTTCGGTCATGTAAGAGTTTTCCCCAATTTCGACGCATTCTTGTATCTGGGTGTCGTCTATACGACATCCGACCTTACGAGCAAAGGCGGAGTCGATAATCGAGATTTCGTCCCCAGACTCGAACAACATCGTCGCCTTCTGGTTATTAATCTTACCACAGGCTTTCGCCTGCTTAAACCATTTATCGGGCGCGTGATACTTCCAGTATCCGCGAGACTCCCCCGGCAGCAAATCCAACTGCATGACCACCTTCGATCGAGAATATTCATCGGTCTTAAGACTGTAGACCGGATGATCCCGACCGACGCGATTGCGAATAGAACATGTATTGTCGGTTTTATTTTTTTGCCGACATATGCATAGATGCCAAACGTAGACCGCTCGGCTCGATCCAGATTCCAACCTGGCGAGCGTTCTAGTTTAACATCTTTTCCACGTCCGGTGGAAGCATCCCCGCGTGCTTGTTCGGCACATACCATTTGCGCATCAGATTGAAAAATTCTTCCATCTTGCACTGGCCGGACTCGTGGATTTCTCCACATGACTTGCACACGAAGAGGCAGTGATCGGTGGGGTGTCCACGTCTTTCACACTTCTTGCAGGTCAACTTATTCCAGCAATCCCCACCGTCATGCTTACTCGACCCGCAGTAACACACTTCTTGCGAGGTCGGTCCAAGTCGGACTTGTTCCCGCTCCTGCCCTTCCGATATGCCTGGTTAGGCGTCGATCGGGCTCTTGGGGCGGATTCCGTAATGCAAACGTGTCGGCACTGGTCTTCATCCGACTCCTGGATGGACAGGCCGCTGCTTTCCTCTTCCGACCCAGTGCTGTCTTCCGTCACAATCGCTTTGACAGCACGGGCCGATCTAGTAAAGGGCCTCTTCACGGGGTCGGCCTGGGTCTTGGATCTATATCGACCCGATCCAACGGCGACCTTCGCCCTAATACTGCGCGAGTGTTGCAGTGTCCGCAACGTTTGTTCCACTTCCGTAACATCCTTTAGGCACAGCTGAGTAAGCTGATATGCCAGCTCTTGGTCATCCAGGGTACTAATGTAGTGACCCACATGCTCCATAGCGGCACCGGTCGGCGGGTTGCCTTCCTTGATTACTATTCCGGCGCGGAGTGCAGCCACGTTCAGGCGGTGCAAATACTCGATCGGCGTGTCGTCGCCCCGCTTCTGCATATGGTGATATTTGCGGGCGGTAGAAAATCCGGAGTTTCAGTACTGCCCTTCAAATTCTGCACATAGCAGATCCCAGTCAGACCGGACATCCCGACCTAACTGTTGGATCCAGTTCGCAGCCGGTCCTTTAGAAGATCCCTGAAGATCAGACACCGTTCGTATTTTGGTGTCTGATCCCGTAGGAAAGCAGACTTGACCCGACCAAACCACGACCTGGCTTTTTCTTCGTCGGCGTCCTTGCCGGTAAAGTCTTTAAGGTCCATATTCGCAGCCATACTAATACGTGGGATCGCAGGAGATCCAAGATCATATGCGGTCGTAGGAGCTAGATTAGCCTTACGTGCTTTGCCCGCCCCTTTACCGTCTGACCCATCGTGGTCACCCATGTCGCCGACCGACTCCATGTAGTAATCGCTGCTCTTGCTCGGTCGGCGCGGTCGGGTTGGTTGCGACTTGCGTTTTGCCTTTCCAACTGGTTTAACACCTCGGATAGGCTTATCCGCTGATGCCACTGACTCCATATCCACATCCCGGAAAATATTGACATTTTGCCGGGCAGACCGGTCCTGGACATGTGGGCGCGGAGGTGATCGGCATCAATCTCCCAAGAAACGTTCCATCATCGCTTCGAACATGGCTTGGACGTTGGCTTGGTTCATGGGAAACGTGTTTGTATCCTCCTTTGGAGGTACTGAGGCCTGTGGGGGCATCTGGGCCCCCGACTAGCATGCAGCCTATTGTTGCCGCACGTCCTTTTTATGCTCCCATGGGGTCTGGTCCGACCCCATGGTCATCCGCTCGACACCGACCTCCAACTCCGATGAGTTATCCGAGGCAAGTGGAGACTGATATAACGACTTATCGTCGGAGCATGCATCATCATCCATTTCAGTAGTCTCAGCGACCTTTAATGCCGCGGTGGGAGTTGGGCGGCGGACCGCCCCCACCAACGGCACCAAATGGTCGTGGAAGGTCGACAACGACAACCCCAACCTCCAAGTGTCCAGATCGAAAATCTTCTGCACGTTGGAGGGCTTCCGCATCTTCATGCCAACCTCGGCCAACATCTCCAGCAGGTTCCTCGCCAATGACAACGGTCGGTCGCTTCGGATCGGCTCGGTGGTGGGTCCGAGAAGGCGATCGGGGATCTGGGGGTCTACTATTTGCATGACCTGGTCTTCGCAAATAAATCGCTTCAACTCATGAATGTAGTACATCATTGTCAGGTCTTCTTCTTTGATGACCCCATCCCCGACCTGCGACTTCTCTTCCAGGTCGTCTTCTTCGGACGGCATTCTGACCCTCTTCTTGGGAACCTTGGGGGGTTGGCCAGGATCGTTCCGATCAGGCTCCATGTGGTTTTCGCTTTTTATTTTCTTCTCATCCAAACATTCATTCAAATACATAGGATCAGGACAAAAGTCATGATCCTTTCCGGAACTATAGAAAGACCTGCTATAGTCCCGATCGGCTCCAGTGGGAGCCTTATGGGGAGGAAAAAACTTATTAATCCCGATCCGGTCCTCCACCAGGCCAGATCGGACATCGCTATCCTTATTAACAACGAAAACATAAGGCGATAGCCGTTCCTTGTGTTCTCTCCAGAACGATTCCACATTCAATTCCTTGTAATCAATCCTTTGCTGAATATCGCTGCGGTGATATCCACGATCACCAAGTGATCCGGGCACGCGCACCATTTTGGTGGAGTCAAGTTCGAATCGAACACCGAAGTGTCGAGAACCTGACCACCATCGTGCCCGGCCTTCCAACTTACGGGGGGGGTACCCCGCGAACCCTCGTCTTCGATCCGATCGGATCTTCCGCTGCTGGCAGACGACCTATCGTCAGCACTGGACGCCTGGTCCGATTCTTTTCGCATCTCACCATGTGTATCCGATGGATTGGGCTGGTAACACACTCGGTGGATCGATGTTTGGGACTTGGACCGACTTGTGGTCTAAATGCGGTAGACCGTGCTGGGTGATGTACCCGGGGCGGAACTCTTCACCCTGGGTACGGGTATACCGGTTATACTCGAAGTATACTCCCGAGGGCAGATCGCTAACCCGATCGTAAAGCTCGGCCAATATGGGAGATAAACTCCAGTAATCCAATGAGCTCCAATAATCCAATCCAATGGGGAGATCCAATAAGAACGTGACGTAATCCACGAACGATATCTCCACGAAATAATCCAATAGGTAAAAAACCACGTTCCAAACGTGTGCAACGTAACGTTGGGGGTCGACGAAAGTACGCTCTTGTCGAGGGACTTCCGGCGGGCCAAATGCGTCTATAACGCATCCCGACCGGGTATAATGAGCTGGAGGGGATTACTCGACCCTCCGCTCCCAAAACACTCTGCGGCGTGCAGAGGCGACTAACACGTAAGGCGAAAACGACCCCGGTTGAGTTGGGGGTCCAACGGTCGCTTAAGCGAAGCTAAAAGCCAAAAACCTTTACGAAGCGAAACTCAAAAGAAAGCAAATTCCCAAACAAAGCAAATCCCCAACACGGCAAATCCCCAACTAACTACCTACCCCCTATAGTCCCCAATATGTACCAAACATGAAAATATGTAGTACACGCAATCTCATGTGACCTACCAGAATTTATGTCCTGGACACCCCTTGCACATGACTGACCCAAAAACCTTTTGACTTTCCACCAATCCGATCGCCGACAGGCCGATCGGTCCATTGTTGACCGGAACTGACCAAAATTCTTGGGTCCGCTTCACGACAAAATCACTAAACGTTACGAGCTTCGATTGACGTCAGTAGTTTGTACAACCAGCTCGCTAGATGGCATGCATACGCAAGATTGCTCACTTTTACGGCATCTCCAGCTTGGTTTCTGCTTTCGTAAGATATCCACGTTGATATCTGTTACGGGTCATAGTGCGCGTCGATGCTTTCTAGGCTGCAGTGACTTTTGGTATCTTGGCGTATCGCACTCGTCAAGCATCCGCACGCACTTCTTGTCTAACGTTTCTCTTGACGACGCGCTTTCTTCAGTAGTCGAGTCAGTCGACTACCATCAGTCCAAATGATACAGTGCAGCCTTACAGTACCGAGCATTTAGTTTAGATAATGGTGCTTCAATTTGGTTGGAGGAAATTCAACTTCGTGAAATTTTGGGGGGCATTCTGTAAATAAAAACATTTGGGGGGTATTCTGTGAAATTCCGCTCAGAAGGGGGGTATTCTGTGAAATTTCTCATGAAAATTACCACGGCAAGCTATTGAAAATAGTGTGTCTATTTTTTAGTTTTAATTATTTAAGCTAAGTAGGACTATTTTAGGTAGCAACTTGTATTTCATAGTCATTAGTAATTAGTGCCATCTGTCATGTAGTCCACTTGTGTACATATGTTTTTGAGGTACTGATAACTAATGTGATGTGTGCCACTCAACAGATGGAAGTGTGCCATAACTTCAACGTGCATATTTTCATGCTAGGATAGCTAACCACTTCTCAATAAATATTCCGTTTGTTAGAAACCGGTGGAGGTGATGACAACGTGGTAGAATAGGAACTGAAAATATATTAGAGCCAACTTACTCTCTTTTTATCTCTCTTGCTCTCTTGTGCCCCATCGGGAGTTACGAAACCCTCTTGGGAGTTACGAAACCCTCCCGATGGCACTTCAACATGCATGGCGATGAAACGGATACTAAATATATCCGGAATCCAACACGCCTCCTTCGAAGCCTCTGCTTCGAAATTTTACTCAATCCTTTGTCGATACCCCCATCAACTTGCATAATGCTTCGAGCTTTGTCTTGTCCAAAGGCTTGGTGAATGCATCGGCAGGATTAACTTCTCCCTTGACCTTCACAAGCTTGATCGATCTTCGCTGGACTTGATCACGAACATAATGCCATCGGAGCTCGATGTGTAGAGTTCGTTTTGAATACGTTGGATTGGTGGCCATCACCAAAGCTGCACTGTTGTCAATATGAATGATTGGCGTGATACTTGAACCTGGGAGAATTTTTGACAAGATGTTAGCTTGGGCCATCGCTTCCATGCTAGCATCACATGCTGCAACATACTTGGCTTCGGCTGTTGATTGAGCAACGATTGGTTGACGCTTTGACATCCAAGATACTGCGCCTCCTGCGATCGTAAGCACATAGCCACTGGTGCTTTTCCGAGTTTCAAAGTCACCACCCCAATCGCTGTCACAATACCCCTTGAGTTTAACACCACGATCCTTGCCATCATTATCACCATTCTTGTACCAAATTCCGTGTGCACTCGTCCCGGCCAAATATCTAAGTACTTCCTTTAATGCACCAGCGTGTTTTGACGTAGGATGAGCAACAAATCGACTGAGTTGACCAAGCGCATAAGCAAGGTCATGCCGTGTGCTTGTAGCTAAGTACATTAGCATACCCAAAGCACCTCGATAGTCGGAACTTAAATCAGCTCCTTCGTCCTCGTTTGCCGGAACCAACCGAGCGTTTGTCTCCATTGGATTTCCACACTTGTTTGCTTTATCAAACCCGTACTTGTACAGAATATATTGTGTGTACTTTTGATGGTAAATGAATAATCCATCATCTGTTTGATGCACCTCCACACCAAGATATTCAAACAAACGTCCCTGATCTTTAAGACCGTATTCATGATCCAAAGCTGCAAAGAGGTCACGCTTGAACTATTCGTTGTTTGTCGCGCACACAACATCATCTACGTATACGAGCAAATAGACCACCGTCTCGCCATTAATGAAGTAGTACAGGCATGGTTCCGTCGCACACCTGATGAATCGACGAGCTAGAAGCCAACCATTTATCTCAGAGTTCCATTCCCTTCCAGACTGTCGAAGGCCATATAGTGCTTTCTTCACGACGTATACATTTCCTGGTTCGTTGCATGGGAATCCTTCAATGAACTGGACGTATTGTTTAATCTTTAAAGTCGCATTCAGATAGGCCGTATTGATGTCGCCACCGTAGAGACTCAACCCACGATCGGCTGCAATTGCGACAGGATCTCTAAACGATGACATCCTTGCCACGGGTGAAAATGTCTCGGTGAAATCGATACCTGGGCGTTGCCAATTTACTAACGCCACAAGTCGCGCCTTGAATCTAATTATAAAACCTTGCGCGTCCGTCTTGAGTGCATAGACCCACATAGTTCTCATTGTTTGTGATCCATTCGGCATGTCGGTCGCTGGGATATCTTCCAAGACACCTTTGTCTTTTAGTGCTTGCATTTCAATCTCCTCGGCTTGTCTCCAGAAGTCGGCATGTTTCGATCTCATTGCTTCACGATGATTCTTTGGGACTTTAATATTGTTGACATTTTATTGCCTTGTCATTCTTGCCGATAATCCGCTTGGTCATGTTTGCAAGTCGCACATAATCATCAAATCTGGCTGGTGCACGAATCTTTGACCATTCTTGAAGTCCCGTTCGTCGTACCTTCGTGTCCAAACCAACTTTGTTTCGCTCATTTTCCGACGACGTGTCATCTCGTTTGACGCGCTTTCCAAGACCATTTGGTGCTACTATCACATCTTGTGGCTACGACACAGAACCCTTGTAACTTCGCACTGTCTTGGCTATTTCGGTCTCATCGAATACCGCTCCTCCATCTTCTATAGTTTCTTCAATGTGTTTATCTGGCTCCGACATAGAACCCTTGTCACTTCGCACTGTCTTGGCTATTTCGGTCTCGTCGAATACCGATCCTTCATCTTCTGGAGTTTCTTCAATGTGTTTATATGATCCATCCATTTGCATCTCGCCCTCTTCGGTCGAGTCATCGGCCGAATATTCTTGTGAGCCATCGTAGTCCAAATTCACATATGATCCATGACTTGCAGACACTGACACTGCGTCACCTTCATCACTTTCGAACTGATTATTACCATCAATGTCATGATCCTCACGCTAAGCTTCAGACTCTTCAAAGTGATCATAATTGTCTTCGGATGAATGCCTTTCGTCATCGGACTCAACCTCGTCCTTATGCTCGTGTCTGGAGTTCCCTAGAATGACTGTGTTGACCTCAAATGTGACAGAGGCATTGACACCATTTCTCTTATCTGAATCATTCGCTGTCAGCATGTCGTCGTCCATGTTGGGGACTGTGATACTGACCACTGATGCAACTTCGCCGTCATCTTCTGGTGGTTCCGTCGACAGATCAAGCCATTCACCAATGTCGTTTTCAGCTGGGTCGACGTTGTGACGTTCACCGTACGTGATCTCTTCACGCACCCGTACCTTAGCCACAAACTTTGCCTTGTTTTCACTGGGAATGTAAACCAAGCAACCGAAAGTATCTTCCCTATAGCCCAAGAGGAATGCTATCACGGCATTTGCATCATGCTTTTGCTTCTCTGGTGTGACAGACACATGGACAAACAACAGACAGCCAAATGGACGAATGTGGTGGATGTCCACCTTCACGCCAAACATGCGTTGGTAAGGAATACCGTCAATTGGCTTGCTATAGAGACGATTTTTGATGTACGCCGCGTTTAACAATGCGTAAATCCAGAGCGATAGAGGATATCCAGACCGGTACATACCAGCCTTCACCATCGCAACCAACGTTTGATGAGTCCGCTCACATAGGTTCAAATGTGAGCTTTTGGGTCCCACCTTAATGTGCTCGATACCTCGTGCCGAGTACCATGCTGACATGGTTTTGTTCACAAACTCTGCTCCCTTGTCCGTCAAGATCTGTTGCACTGGGAATCGTTCACTTCCAGCCATCTAGAACTCACGCTGTACAATCTTCTTGATCCCACGACCCACTTGTCGTTCGGCCTACACAACATAATCTTGAATGTGTTTGTTCAATGTCTCCGCAGATTTATTCTTCAGCAATCGAAGTGTCACAAATCGACTCCATGCATCCATAATCACGACAATCGCTGTGTAATTCGTTCCATTGTTCTTAGGTGGGAAGAGTAGGTCTGCATAGACAAGTTGATTTGGTACCGTCACTCCACGGTCGAGTTTCTTTCGTCGTCGCTTTTGCTTCTGTTTGCCAATGTGGCATGCGTCACAATTTTTCTGCTTTCGACCACTGAGCATCATACCCTTTGTCAACGCTCTATCCACCATCACCTTAAAATACTGATGGTTTGCACACATGAGGCGCTTGTGCCAATCATCAATCGTTCCAACTCCATCCGTCACAGTGAAATTTGCAATGATTCTGCCACCATGGCCTAGCGGAGTGGCATGGCCCGTGCCCTCGGCCTTAAACACCCAGATCCCTTCCTCTACTATCGCATGGATGACATCTTGACCTTGCAAACGAGCAATGAACATGCACGACTGTTGGTCAAAGTCGATGTCAAAGCCTTGATCCATGGCCAATTTCATAGAGAAGAGACCGTGGTCGGCGTTCTCAACGTAGAGTACGTCGTCCACAAACAATTCTACCTCTTGATCACCCACTTGAGTGACGATTCGAACTGTACCGATGCCTGACACTTTCGTCAGTAATTCACGTGAAACACCAGACACGCTTGCACCAATACTATCTGGATCAATAGTGTCCATATGGACAAACAGACTTTTGTCCCCAACAATGTGACTGTTTGAACCGGTATCAAAACACCACCAGGATGAACCTTCCGTGATCCCCACAGCTTGTCTTTGATCTGCTGCGACCATGTCCGTTTCCAGAGGTAATGACTCGACTGCCGCTCCTGCTGTAACACCCGGTTCAGCTGCAATGTCTTGTGACCCACGCTGTTTCCCATCATTGCGAGTAAAGTTTGCACAATGCTGACCTTCTCATCAGCTTTATTTGGGCAATTTGCACGGAGGTGGCCAGTTAAACCGCACTTGAAACATCTCCTTCCAGTTTGTTCCTGACCATCACTCTGCTGCCTTTGTTCATGGCTGCGCTGACCTCGGCCACTGCCACCATTATGATGTCGACGTCCACTACCGCGACTACAAGAACCATGATCAGTGTGACCACCCGTTTTTGGTCGTCGGCATGACTGTCTTTCGGCAGCCTGCCCAATTAGGACACGTAGCTCTTCGGGAGATAGTGTATCCCCGTTTCCACCGTACTTGATCGCACCGCGAAATTGTTCATATTCATAGAGGTCGGGAAGACTCTTAGGCATCATCTCCTTCATGTCGATATCATTGATCTCGTATCTGTAACTTGCAAGCTCCGTGCGTAGACGGAACATCTGTGCCAAATGAATATCAATGTCATCGTTTTGACTGCATTTCATGGAGCGCAACTCATTGGTCTTCTTCAGAATTTGACTCTCTCGAATCGTCGGGTACGATCGCTTTTCGTAAAATCACATATCTTTTCCCACATCTCGCTTCCAGTTTCGAGATGATCGATTTGTTGTAACCTTGTCGTCGGCAAAGTGGTACCAATCAATCGCATGATAGTGTACTGCCGCCTATCAAAGGCCTCTTTTCCTTCCTCCGAAGTGAGTTCCTCACG
This sequence comes from Peronosclerospora sorghi, assembly GCA_026184515.1. Taxonomy (NCBI): domain Eukaryota; phylum Oomycota; class Peronosporomycetes; order Peronosporales; family Peronosporaceae; genus Peronosclerospora; species Peronosclerospora sorghi. The sequence goes on along the minus strand of CM047592.1, from coordinate 1,811,140 downwards.
TTTGAGCTTCCGAAGCACAATATCGTCCAGACCATGCTCTCGCATTACCGTAAGCAATGTCCACTTGTATTTGCGGAAGTCCTTGCCATCCCAGTTTGTGAGGAGACCATCAACTTTGATTTCCTTCGACTCCTTGAACTCTCGGATCAAGCGAGCTTCTCGCGCGCTTATCTGGGTACTACTGTCGCTACTTGATGAAGACGACATCCCGCACGACAATTTTGTTGGGCTCATAACCCTGTTAGAAACCGGTGGAGGTGATGACAGCGTGGTAGAATAGGAACTGAAAATATATTAGAGCCAACTTTCTCTCTTTATCTCTCTCTTGCGCTCTTATGCCCCATCGGGAGTTACGAAACCCTCCCGATGGCACTTCAACATGCATGGCGATGAAACGGATACTAAATATATCCGAAATCCAACACCGTTGATCAAGTCCCTGGTTTGGTCTTCTTCTACTTACTGCAAGCTGTATATGGGTACTACTATCGCTGCAAACCGTCTATTGGTTGCTGAGATATCGACTGTACACATTTTTGCTATACTCGAGCTACATCGCTACATCTACGGTGCAAGTTTCCTACGTTCTGTGCAAGCATGGATAAGGATAATATTCAACAGGTTATTTAACTTGGACGTTATATGTATACGCCTTGGTAGTCTTGCTTGTATGGAAATTCTCACGGCAAGATACAACGGGTGAAGAACTATAGGAATTTACACTGAAATAGCAGTACTCACCAAGTATTATTACGTTTGCCGTTTTCCCAAGGCATGTGTATTACATTAAGTAGACGAATGATCCTCATTTTCGCCTATACTAGGTAAACTGGACAATCTATACTTGTATACAATCAAGCGATGAATCTAGTAAACATCTGCTACTGCTGTCGCACTGGTTCATTAAAGGAACGCTGCCAGTTAAGGCATAAAGGGAACCTGCGTGGCTTTGCATCGCTGCGTGGCTTTGCATCGCTGTATAATCGGTGTACCAGGACACTAAAAGCTAGTTCATAAAGACGTGAAGCCGGCAAGACGGTTCATTCTTCATTCTCCTACGTCCCCCTCACGTGATCAACTAAATGCGTATCGATCTCATTCTGTTACTGGCGTCGAGTGCCCACCTCACTGGCAACAATTGCCTCGCCGTAGCCGCTGGATCCGAGCATCCAACTACCCAAAACAAGGCCACCATTGAATCGGTTGATGAAAACCGCGTTACTACAAGCGAAAGGTCGCTTCGAGTCCGCGCAACAAGGGACGAGGAAGACGAGGAGAGAGTGTCCGGAGCTTCCGTGGAGAAAATGTCTTCAAAAGTGATGCAATTCGTGATGAAAAGCCTTTCCAGTAAAGAAGACAAGGCGTTAAAGACTATTGATCGGCTGTTTCCTGAGCCCAGTGGTGGCAACTTGGAGACAAACTACGCTGCTCTTAAAGAAGGCCTTGAAAATACGGAGATGGTGAACAAGCTAGTGAAATCACACCCAGACCTGCTGTTTGAAACCCTCACTACTCGTTTCAAGGATCTATACTTGCCGCGAGCGCTGGTTGAGATGGCGTCAAAAAAGGGTGCGGCGGAATCTGTGAAAACTCTGCGTGATAAGCAAATGGATCGTCTCGTAGAGAAGGGAATGACGCCTGACCTTTTTGTAGATACATTGGGATTCACTTCCAATGGCAAAATGGGTCCATACGGATTTGAGTCTCTTGACGAGTTTCTCAAGGCGTACAAACGGGTAAAACCCAAAGCTCCACCCGTGAATATAGGAGAGGTACTGGTATCCAAGCCAAGTTTGGCTCGTGAACGCCAGTTTCTCCTTTCATTAGCATATCACGCAACGGAAAACAAGAATCATGTGGCCCTGGAGGCATTGGACAAGATTTTACCTTCTTTCAAGAATCTCAAGAAGTTGCTTGCTGTATTGAAGGAAGAGAAGGACGAGCTCTTGGGAACCGAGCAGCTCTCTTTGCTGAACAGGTTCGTCGATTTACATGAAGGGAAAAATCCCAATGCAATGCTCGGCCTTTTATTGCACGACTGGGAAACGAAGAACTTTTTTCCAGTCAAGCCGAGAAGAAAACGCACTAGAGCAGCAGAGAGCGGAGCCGTTCGCCAAGAAGTCCCAGAAATTGCTGCAAGACCCGAACACGGCGGAACCGATCTAATCCGGTAGAAACGAAATGTTCGACGTACATAGTAGTTTTAAATATAAGTGTATTTGGATTCAAGCTGGACTAGCGTTTTGAAAGGTCTCAGGGACTTAGTGTGTACACTAAAAAAAGAGGTGGCTAGTTCGATATTTATAGGGTCGCCCTACCCGCACCCCTCTCCACCCTAGGGGCACCACCGACGTGACTTTCGATCAATAGAGATGAATATTGCTACTAATAGTATCTATTGGTCAAAATAGCGCTTTACATCTATCTACCTTTATAATAGTTTTCCGTTGGGGGTATTCTTGAATGTGGCTTCATAATGTGACAAATCTCAATATGAAATTTGACTGCGCAAATTTATCCTGCAGCGGCTTGTTTTGACTTGACATGCACAACTACAACACTATTCGACACATCAATAGCAAAACCAGTACATCTAGTTTCTATTGTGTATTACTTTTGAACTAAACGTGGTACACCCCGGCTGACTTCATATTCGTGATCAGCGTAAAATTTTACATCTGACACTCGTACAGTGCCTTTTACTTAACTTGCTCTTTAGCCAACTTTTTCATCTGACCCTTGCTAAACGGCTCACTGGCGGCATCGTGTGTCGGCAATCCCTGACATTTTCCATACATGAGCATAATATCCAGTTCGACCAAAAACAACATTCGCCAATATTTACGTTATCGTCGAACTTTGAGTACTTATCCTTCATGTTCAAGAACATCTTGCTAGGACAAATGTTAGCTTTTTCAGCGAGCTAGGCCTTTTTACGGGCCTCATCTTCCAATCGTAGGCGCTTCTGTTCCTATTTTCTCTTCTTCTTTTGCTTCTTCTTCTCAATTTCTTCGAGCAGCTCCTCCATGTTGGCCGGCTTCCAAACGGAAGAGCTAGCAGACCGGTCCTCCAGACGCACACCAGCATACGGCAACTTTTCGTCACTTACTTCATCGCACAGACTTAGCACCACACTAGCCAAAGCCTTAGGCCTTACTATCTCCACGTCCGCAGCAGCAGAACGAGCGGTGTAACAGGACTGATCCTGTTACGGGCTTAAACTGTATTTTGCGAGGAAGCGCGCAATACAATAAGGGCAGGATTAGTTGGTAACAACTAATCCTAAACTAAAAGTAAATATAAGTATTTACTTATTCTTTAGAACGCAAAATTAAGAGTGTTTATTAAATGGGTGGTTAGCGGCTAACAGTACAGTAATTACCTAACTAATATAATAATATCAATTATTAAACTAACTGTACTATTAGTTAACCTGCATGATTCGGTATTTATACCGAATCGACTTTTCCTTCGTAGATTATAATAACTTATAATCTATTATTTGAATTTCAGACAACGCGACTGAAATTCAACTGTGATATTCTAACTTGAATACCAACGATGTAATGGCACCCCCATTACATCACCCCCCACTTAAGGTGGTTGGCCAATAATAATTCTTATTTTGGCCAATCATAGGTGGCACTTGTTGGTCGGAATTTCTCATTCACCAACTGATTAACCATTGACTCGATGGTCGAAGCACACGGCGGCGCTCTAAAGAGCGCTGCTGAAAAAATCGAAGGAGCTTCTTTCTCCGCCTCAGCACTAGGTGCTGATGTGTTGAGTGACAACAGTGACGCTGCATTAGCAGCGTCAACTACGGAAAGGTCGGAAGACGTACCGTCTTCGACCACAGATGCTTCTAAGGTGGCATCTGGCAAGAAACAGGGAGATGTTGCTAATGCAACATCTCGCACGATGACAACCCCCGAATGGTGTGTTGCCAGTAAGGGTTCTTCCATGTTCGGAGACAGTTCTGACTCCGAAAAAAGTGATTGGGGCACAGCTGTCCCCGCGAAAGGATCTAGCGAGTCGAAACTCGTTAAGTGCGCATCGCCTAACAGCGATGATAGCTCTTGTGTCGCTGTCATCTACGACAGCGACAATGATCATCACAGATTGTTGCGGGAACGCAGAGCCCCACCTGGACCAAGTACGTCTCCACGTCGGGGTTGTTTAACCCCGGCGGGTGGTGTTGGAGCAGGCGGTGTTCCGCCTGCTAAAAGCGCTCGAACAGAAGCGGCGCCTGCCGCTTCTGAAGCGTATCATCGTACGGAACCACATGTTCCGTACAAAGTGGGGTTTTGGACCCCTGGATGGGCTATTGCCCCCAACAGTGGCGGTCACCGTAAGCGGGACCGCCAGTATGCGTTGTTCGATATCAACTTGCTGGATGACTACGAAGACATCCAGTCACGTCGATTCGATCGAAGTACAGACGATAGATGTCTGTACTTTATTGACCTCTTTTTACAGGTTCGATATTATTCGAGCCCGAAAGGGCCAAGGAGTAACAGGGACGATAAAGACGCCCTGAATCAGAGTTGGAATGCTTTTGTTGACAACTACAACAAAAGCCCAGATGATTACGTGAATAAAGTTCACGTAATGCGCGAGCGCTTTTTGAAGCACTCACGAACAGACAAAATGGAATACATCCATTTCGCTTGCATCAAAGAAGGGTTAAAGTGTGGTGTCCCTTCTCACCGCGTTTTCCCGAGGTGTACGCAGGGCGCTCGTCGTCTGTCAGAGGAGGAGTTGCGGGGGTACGGTGGCTTTTCCGTACCCGCCAAAATTCAGGGTTTAACTGATACCCTGAATGCATCAACACCTACTGCTGATGCTACTTCGCATTATGAGTTTGAGACTCCTTCTCAAACTCAGTTAAAAGGTCTGGGGCGTCGGCCCTCAGAACCTCAATCGGCTCCCAAGAGTCGAACTCTTGGGGATATCCCAGCCAGCGTACTAAGTACTCGGTACGCTGCCCCTTCTTCGAAGGAACCGAGAACTTCGAGATCAAGCGCTCGAGAATGTATCGCTTATTACCCTGATTATCAATCAGGGGCGGCGGAGATTGATAATTCCCTCGCCGTTGTTGTTGCGGAGCATGGCTCTTTGCTCCGCAAACTCGAGGAGGGTTGTTCCTCCTTGAGCAGCGATATGTCTCACTCTGTGAAGACATATCGGTCTCTTCGCGAGAATGTCCGCGACATCCTCGGGGCGCACACTGCCCTTCATCAGAAGAATGATCTTCTGTACATCGAGCTTTCCCGCTGTAAGGAAGAGCTCGATCGGCACAAGGTTGATCTTGAACAGTCGAAGGCGGAGGTAATGACTCTCCGATCTGCTCATAAACGGCTGGAAGCCGATTACAAGTCTCTCTTGGGAGACTTGGAGAAGCACGGTATCTTCCGTGGTTCTGTGTCTCGTCGTAAGACGAAGACGAATGATACGGTTTGAGCCGCCCAACATAGAATGTTGGGTGAATCCGCATTGCTGTGGGAATGTCTAAAGTATAGGTATTCCCCCGAATCTCTTGGACCTTGCAAGGTCCAATGTACTTTGGAAGCAACTTCCGTGTAGGGAAGTTGCTTATTGCATGTATAGGCAAATTAGTAGTACTTAATAATACCAATTCGCCTTTCCAAAAGGAGTTTTTGTTCTTCCTTCCTTGCTCGTCTGCATTTTTCTTCTGCTTATCCAAGCAGAAGCAAGTGCATCTTTTATATAGCGTATTACATCTTGGCGCTGTAATACAAATTCATCTACTGCTTTATCAGCAGTAGGTGCGTTGTCCTCATTGTCTGCAGCAATTGCTGCAGACACATATTCATCATATGCAGCTTCAGTTTCATTTGAAGCTGCTTCCGCTTCTACTGTACTTTCAGTAGAAGGGTCATCGTTTTGTTCACAAGTTGCAGTTGCAACTTGCGCATTGACTCGCTCAAAATTTGAGCGGGTCCCTCCCCCACTTAGATTTGGCGTACCGCCAAGTAAAGCTGGGGTTCGTGGATGCCTTAAGGCATTCACGTAGAACGGTGTATGCTTAGTTGAAGCATGCACCAAATTGTTAATCGCAAATTCAGTGAGTGGGAGATAGTCACTCCACTGTTCAAAGGCATGTGCGTATGATCGCAACATGTCTCCGAGAGCGCGGTTAACCCGTTCCGTCTGCCCATCCGTTTCCGGATGGTCCGCAGTTGACATCTTCAACTGGGTTCCCAACAATGAGAACGTTTCTTGCCAGAAACGTCCTGTAAATCTCGGATCTCGATCCGAGCCAATGTCTTCCGGCATTTCGTGCAAACGGAATACCGTATCAACGAATATCCGCGCTGTTTGAGCGGCGGTTACATTCGCTGATACTGCAGTAAGATGTACCATCTTACTGAAACGGTCAAACAAAGACCACTATTCCGGTCTTCCGACTGTTTTCGGGTGGAAGACCGAATACGAAGTCCATTGAAATGGACTTCCAACACTCTGTCGGAACCGGCAGAGATTGCAGCGGAGCCTGTGCAGACTGCGCAGGCTTAACGCGCTGGCAAATATCGCAAGCGCGTACGTATTTCCGTACCCACTTGTACTGGTTTCGCCAGTAAAAGTCACGTGCGAGAGAAGCGTATGTCTTCTATCGACCTTGATGCCCCGAAATCGGTGCATCATGATACTCAAACATCATTTGATGTTTGAGATCATCGTCTTTTGGAACGACGATGCGACTTTCATCTTTTTGGTCTGTGCTGTAAGACAGCAGACCATCGTGCAGTCGATATCGATGCACGCAAGCGCGGAGGAACTCTGGGAGTTTGTCGCGCTTCTCACTTGATTGATTACTTAAGTAATCAATCAACAGACGTGTCTCCTCGTCTGTTTTGTACGCCTCGC
>CM047592.1:1785853-1803694 GCA_026184515.1 Peronosclerospora sorghi | reverse complement strand
CTCGTCCTGGGATGACTCCGGCGAAGACTCCGGTGATTCGTAGTTTGCTGTCCCCATCCCAACCAAGTCGCGAACAAGTCCACATGGAAGTTTTGTTCAAGTTGCATCGACTTCGGAGCATACCAAGCAGACCGGTCCGCATGGTGGCGTTCCACCACCTCATGTGTCGACAAAGTCAACACCTACGGTCTTGCCTGGGACTTCCAAGCTCCACAAAGATGCTTTGTTGGCCAACGTGGCAATCGACAGTTCTTCCCTTCCGCCACGAACGCGTTATGATACTTTGCCGTGGTCGCCAGGGCAGATCGGTTGTTTACGCCGGTCCGCCCTGACCAAGCAGCTCCTGGCCCGGTCTTTCTCTCGTCCAGACCATTGGCTTTTCCCGCCGGCGAAGAAAGCTCCTGCCGCGTCGGAATGGCGGCCGGACTTGATCACGTCGGCACAGATCTCCTTCTTGTACGCTGACGAGCCGTGGAAGATTTTCGAGCATCCCAAGCTGGGGTTCATCTTCCACTCGACTCCGTGGGCCAATGCTTTCATGAGTCGGGTGAAATATTCTAACAAGACTCACGCCCAAGCCATCTGGGAGGCATCCCACTATCTGGTGCTTCCCCCTGAACGAGTTCGGCAAGACCCTGGCTTGGCGACCATCCAGAACAAGCGCAAGCGGCGTCGGATCAGAGCGGGTGAGGCCTGGCAGTCCCTGTGCCAATATGTTTTGGACGGGATGCTGGCCCACGAGTGCGACGTCGATGTGTTCTTATATCCAGTTGTACTTCATATGCCGCGGCGTCGCATCGAGAGGACCCGGCTGCTGGCTGACGGTGTCACATGGTACCCCTGTCTTGGGTGCTTTACACCGGTCTTGGACCTCAAGGATGCTTTGGTCCAACTAGACCAACAAGAACCTTGGCGTAACCAGTACCAGGACCAAGTTGAAAAGCATCCGTCGTTGACCGTCGGCCGTCTGTGGGGGGATGGCGATTGAGGTCGTAAGTAGTCGACCAGATAACACTTAATATATATCATCGTTTTTTTTCACATGTTCGGTCATCAAATCACTTGAGCTAATTCCACCACTTTCTCCAGAGTTGCACTAGACACGTTATCACCAACCGTTCCACTTACATAGCGAAAAAAACAATCCACGTTCGTCACTCCACTATTACAATTCGTCACATATTCACAATACACAATACACAAGACCCAAGACCTTCCGCCTCTTCACACCGGTCGGGAAGACCGATGCTACTGCATGTCTTGGTCTTGGTCTTCATGGGTCTTCATCACTGCGAAACGGTTCCGACTGACTCGGTCCCGTTCGAATTCTCGTAGTAGTGCTCCACAGTTCAGGTCGGACTCATCGATCCAAGTTGTTTCATCATGGTCCTTCCATCGGACCAGATATTCTCGGTGGGTCCGGCCGAACCTGGTCTTCTTGACCGATCAGACATCTAAGACCTTTTCCACTTCAAATTCGTCCTTCTCCAGCGGTCGTTCCCAACTGTCCTCCGGCAGTAATGATTCATCGAAATCAAACCGTTCTGCCTCGTCTACTAGACAGGGTATTTTGGGACGATCAGGAAATTCTCGGACCAGTTTTAACTTGAACACATGTACGATCGGGAAGACCTTGTATTCCGTGCCGGTTGTTACTAGACGGGCAGCGTGTTCACCAATCAGCTCGACAACACGGAAAGGACCGTGCCACATGTGAGCCAGCTTCTTCGCATAGCCCTGCTTCACTCGGTCTAGGTACAACCATACCCTCGCCCCTGGTTCTATATCGTGGGGTTGGACCTGGTAGTTGTTCCGGTCTGCCCGGTCTTGTGTAGCTTGACGTAACTTTTCGTTGATACTCTTGAATGCTGGTAATGTTTCTGGACCTGCATGCGCCAACGCCGAGCATCACGATCGCGGGTCCGAGTTCAGCCAATAGGTATCGCGGCTTCAAGAGTGGACCGGGGGTCCCATCCATACGCAAGATAAAAAGGCGTTTCTCCTCGGACCCGATCGTTCGACGAGTTAAGTGCAAACACCAGCCTTTCTGCGTATTCGTCCCAATCGCGCTGGTCTGGATCTGCAACGTACATCTTGATTGCTCTTGTAATAGTTTGTACCATACGTTCTTCCGATCAATTCGCTTGCGGACGATATGCCATCGTCGCGCTCTGTTTCTGGCCCAGCATATTGTTAAACGAACGGAACACATCGGCCATGAAACCGGGTTCTCGGTCGTGTCTGATGACCTCGCCGGCGCCGAACCTTCGGAACACGCATTCTTCGTAACTTTTGGCGATCTTCTCGGCAGACCGGGACGCACTTGCCTTTGCAATAACTAGACCTGTGAACAGGTCTACCCAGATCAACAACTCAGTATTGCCATATATCGATTTAGGCAGCGACGGTATATGGTCCATCGCTATGACCTTGAAAGGGTAGGTAGCTTTGATATTTCCGGGCGATCGCCCCTTGATTACCGGTCTACCCTTTCCGGTCTCGGAATCCGTACAACAACCCACATATTTCTGTACACTTCGGAAAAGACCTCTCCGGTGAAAGTGGGACCTGATCTTGTTATACGTTCTGCCTATGCCCTGATGCCCCCCTTCTAGACTCACATGGTAGTGATGGAGGACATCCGGCTGCAGCAACTCAGGTATCACCAATTTCGCCAATCGGTCCCGGTCTGCACTGTCTTGGTCGGCATCGCGGCAGTAATATAGTAAACCATCCTCATCCACTTCGTAACTGTCTGCGATCTTGGCACATTCTTTCGCTTGACCATTCGTCAACTTAGACAATTCACCGCGCAGGTAGGTCTTCAAATTAACAATCCATTCTTCTTCGTCCTGCGCCTTGAGGATCCGTTCTGCCCTTAGTCGTTGCACAACAGATTCACTCAACCGTTCCCAAAGGAACGGTTGGTGGGACTTCCGAGCTTTCGGTCTAGTTGCAACCATCACATGCACCTGGTCCGGAGCGTTCTTGGGTCCGATCACCTCGGGGAGCCTGTTTATATTCATCAATTCATCAAGAACGGCCTCCTCGGTGATCGTAGCCCCGGTCTGGTCTCGCATGGCCTTGGTCGCGAGGTAGTCGGCGCTTCTGTTCCAGTCCCGTTTCACGTGCAAAAGCTCGTGTTGGGATGGTCTTTCAATGCCTTCATTACTTGATCATTTAGCGTCCTTAGTCGTGGAGCCTTGCAGTCGATCTCTCCGGTGATCTGCCTGATCACTAGGTTGGAGTCACCACATATGATAGCTCGCCCCTTCTCTTGCGACGACAGCAGGTCCAGACATAGAAGTAGACCTCGGTACTCCGCCTCGTTAACAGTAATATCCGGCGTGAAATCGGCCGCGGATGCAACTATAGACCATTGTGGCAACTTCCACAATATGGCACTATAGGAGCCTACCTTCTTCTTCACGCTTGCTGATCCGTCCAAACTTAAGACCAAGAGCTCTTCATCACGGTCGACGGTCGGTGGCGGTCTCGAAACTGACTGCCGAGGTTTCTTCCTCGGGGCAATCGCTATCAATGCCTCTTCCACTTCAGACCGAGGGGTGATACTGGCAGCTAATGTGCCCAATATCTCTTCCTCGCCCCTGGTGCACTTAACGACCTCGAGGGCCCACTGCGACAAGACCGCCGACCATCTGCCTAGACGTCCGTCAATCCCATTGGATGATAGTAGCCAGGCCAAAGTAGACCGTCTTGACAGGACCTTTATAGGTCGGCCGACCAGCAGGTTGTAGCACACATCCAGAATTCGTAGCAACGCCAGAACTTCTTTCTCGACAATTCCATAGTTCACTTCATTTGGTTTTAGCGTCCGGCTGGATGATACACACCATCGTGATCTTGCACTAAAGTGGCAGAGATAGCCCACTTACTGGCATATACAATAATGGTCGGCACTTTTTTGGGAGCGAAATGCTTGAGATTCGGTGCCGTCACCATCTTAACCTTCACCATACCAAAGGCAAACTGTGCACGCTTCATATGGTCTTCGGCCTCCACTTGCGTATAATCTGCAGCAAGACCAGAGTCGGCGCCCCCATGTAAAGTTGCCCGGTCTTCATCGCGCAACATATGGTAGTCCACTTCCCGGAGCTCATACAACACAGCCGCGTAGATAGCAAAATCTTCGATGAAGCGGCTGTAGTAGTTTAAACTTCCTAGGAGGACTGCATTGCCTTCAGAGACTTAGGAAACGGGAGGTTGCTTAACGAATCCAGGTCCTTAGGATTAGCCTCTAGACCATTGTTCGAGACCATATGACCTAAATAGGCGACCTTGGACATACCCCAAAAACTTTTTATGGCGCTGATAGATAGGTTCCAGCGGTAGCATGTCTCCAACAATCGTTCAACCTTCTCGCACAGATCGTTCCATAACGAGGCAGGTATCAGAATGTCGTCGATGTACGACCGCCTCCCTAGAACGGACGGTCTTCTTTCCCGATCGGGTTCACCCTCTGTAACCACATCATAACTTTCGGCAGGAGCCCGATCGGTCTTGATTTTGAAGTGTCCGTACAGTGCGTTGTCTATCAACCTTTGATAGATCTGGGGTGCGCTCTTCAGACCGAACGGCATACGGTTCCACTCGAAAAGACCAAACGGTGTCACAAATGCGGAAATCTTACGGGCTCGATCAGTCATCGAGACCACCCAAAATCCACTTGCCATGTCCAGCGAACAATACCACAAGGTCTTGTCCAGGTCTTCCAACAAATCATTAATCAGCGGCATCGGGTACACCATAAGTTTAGTTAACCGATTTACCAGCCGATAGTCGATGCACAACCTAATGTCGACGCCGTTCTTCTTGATAACAATTACGATTGGCGAGGCCCATGGAGAGGTCGACGGTCTAATAATTTTGGTAGCAAACAGTCCTTTGATAAGATCAGAAAGCTTTTCCCGGTACTGTGGCGCCACGCGTCGACATCGCTGAGCAATCGGCTTGGCATCTCCAACGTCAATATCGGAAATCGCACCACGGGCTGCAGGTGGTAAGGCATTGCCCTTTCCTATCAGCAGATGTATTTTCTTCCATATGATATTCTTCAACTGCTCGATCTGGTCTGGACCGTTAAGGTCTTGATCACCCACTTGTAAATCATCCATTGTAACTTCGGGAGAGTCGGCAGACACTTCAGGGAGAACTGCCATTTGGCTTTCCAGCTCCTGAATATACTGTTCCCCGCCTTCATGTATACAGACTTGTTCATCTTCTGGGGTGATATCACCTAGACCATCTGGACCGGCTGAACGCCCCTGGTCTTGATCGACGGGCTGTCCTTCACTGATATCGTTCTGATTAGAAATACCGTCATGGTCCTACCTAGCAACTTCATGTTCCCCTTCTACCGTTTCTTGCTCCGCTGTCGCCTGGTCTTGTGCTGACACCACGTTGACTATCCTCGGCTCGTCTACTTGATGGTCCACCGTTCCTGGTGACTGCGGCGCCTTTCTTCGGACCAACATCTTTTTTGGGGTGACATAACTTGGTCTTTCCACTAAAGGTGAGGTATCCTCTTCCACCGACCCATCATCGCTGATAAGATCGGTGGTCGATTGGTACGCCAGGTTTTGCCACTCGACATACCGCCTCGACCCAATCGAGACGAACCCCATCTTCCTTGGTCCCTTCCCTTCTGCTAACCACATGCCGACAATAGTGTTATTGTCCAGTGTCAGCGGCTTGTCACCGATATTGGTAACACGGACAAAATCACGTCGACCAGCACTCTTTACGAATGTCGAGACACACCGATCGCCCCTGGTCAACCACAACTTCCTCGAACGAAAACCTTTCTCAACCGGGGTATCGGCAGACCGACCAACTGGGATATTGAGGTCTTGGTCCCACCGGACCAGATCGGTATACAAACCATACAGAGGTCTTCGACCAGCCAACTGGACCTGGACCTCATCCGGGAGCGTAAGCACTCCATGTGACAGGTCTAGGCGAATACCAGCTGGGACCATGAAATCCATTCCTAGTAAAGCGTCTTGACCAGCCAATTTGCCAACCCAAGCGCTGAAAAAGTAGACCAGCGATCCCGACAAAGTAATTTTCACACGCGTTCTTCCTTCGGTCATATAAGAGTTTTCGCCGATCCCGACGCATTCTTGTCTCTGGGTATCGTCTATACGACATCCGACCTTACGAGCAAAGGCGGAGTCGATTATCGAGACTTCAGCTCCAGAGTCGAACAACATCGTCGCTTTCTGGTTATTAATCTTGCCACAGGCTTTCGCCTGCTTGAACCATTTATCAGGCGCGTGATACTTCCAGTATCCGCGGGATTCTCCAGGCAGCAAGTCCAACTGCATAACCACCTTAGTCCGGGAGTACTCATCGGTCTTCAGACTGTAGACCGGATGGTCTCGGTCGACGCAATTTGGAATAGAACGTGTATTGTCGGTCTTATCCTCCTTGCCGACATATGCATAGATGTGAACCGTAGAACGCTTGGCTCGATCCAGATTCCAACCTGGCGAGCGTTCTAGTTTAACTTTTTATCTGCGTCCGGCGGCAGCATCCCCGCGTGCTTGTCCGGCACGTACCACTTTCGCATCATGTTAAAAAATTCTTCAATCTTGCAGTGGACGGCCTCGTGGATCTCTCCACATGACTTGCATACGAAGAGGCGGTGGTCCGTCGGGTGGCCGCGTTTCTCGCACTTCTTGCACACCATCTTCTTCCAGCAGTTTGGTCCATCATGTTTGCTCTACCCACAGTGGGAGCACTTCTGACGAGGTCGGTCTGGATCGGACTTGCTTCCGTTCCTTCCCTTCCGGTCCACCTGGTCGGACTTCGACTTGGTCTTCGGGGAAGGTCCCGCAACATAGACGTAACGATACTGGTCTTCATCCGATGACTCCTGGCTGGATGGACTTCCACTTTCCCCTTCTGACCCCGTGCTGTCATCAGCTACAATTGCCTTGACCGCTCGGGTCGGTCTGGTTTAAGGTCTCTTGACCGGATCGGTCTGGGTCTTGGAACGATAGCGACCTGATCCACCAGCGGTCTTCGCTCTCATACTACGCGACTGTTGTAACGTCCGCAGGGTCTGTTCGACTTCGCCCGCATCCTTAATACGCAGTAGAGTAAGCTGATCCGCCAGTTCTTGATCGTCAAGGGTACTAATATAGTGACCCACATGTTCTAAGGCGGCACCGTTCGGCGGGTTATTCTCTTTGATTGTTATGCCGGCGCGAAGTGCAGCCACGTTCAACCGATGCAAATACTCGATCGGTGTTTCGTCGGCCCGCTTCTGCATATGGTGGTACTTACGGGCGCTTGAAAATCCGGAGTTACAATATTGACCTTCAAACTCCGCACATAACAGGTCCCAGTCAGACCGGACGCCCCGACCCAACTGTTGAATCCAGTTCGCAGCCGGTCCTTTTAACAAATCCCGGAAGATTAAACAACGTTCGCTTTTTGGGGTCGGGTCTCGCAGGAACGCAGACTTGACCCGACTGAACCAAGACCGGGCCTGGTCTTCATCAGCATCCTTGCCGGTGAAGTCCTTGAGGTCGGTCGTCGCGGCCATACGGATGCGCGGAATCGCAGCAGATCCAAATTCGTAGGCAGTAGTGGAGGCTAGGTTAGCCTTGCGCACCTTGCCTGCGCCTGTACCATCTGACCCACCATGGTTGTCAAGACCGCCGACCGACTCCATATCACAGTCACTTGTCTTGCTTGGTCTACGCGGTCTTGCCGGTTGCGGCTTGCGCCTTCCCTTGCCGGTTGGTTTATCACTTCTAATAGGCTTATCCATAGATTTTACCGATTCCATATACACATATTTGCAAACATTGACACCTTGACAGGTAGACGGGTCTTGGACATGTGGGCGCATAGGTGGTCTAACCCGTTCTTCCATGAAACGTTGCATCATCGTCTCAAACATGGCTTGGACGTTGGCAGGCGTCATGGGCAACGTGTTGATACCCTCATTTTGCGGAACTGAGGCCTGTGGGGCTTGCTGGAGCCCCGACTGGCAAACAGCCCCTTGCTGCCGCATGTCCCTTTTTTGTTCAGACCGGGCATGGTCCACCCCCATGGTCATCCGGTCGACACCGGTATCCAACTCTGATGAGCTGTTAGAAGCCGGTGAAGACTGGTAGATCAATCATTATCGGAACCAATGTCAACAAGCTATGTGGAGGCTTCGGCGACCTTCATTGCCGTGGTGGGAGTTGGGCGGCGAACCGCCCCCACCAGTGGCACCAAACGGTCATGGAGGTCCGACATCGACGCCTCCAGTCTCCAAGCATCAAATTCAAACAATTTATTGACACCGGCGGGGTTCTGCATTTTAATGCCAACCTCCGCCAACATCGCCACCAAATTCTTGACGAGCCGTAATGGTCGATCACTCTGGATCGGCTCGGTAGTGGGACCGAGAAGACGGTCGGGGATATGGAGGTCCAACACCCGAAAGACCTAGTTTTGGCGAACAAATCGCTTCAATTCAAAAACATAATACATCTTGTCCAGGTCTTGTTTGGTGATAGCCTCATCCCCAACCTTCGACTTTTCTTCGAAGTCGTCTTCGTCGGGTGGCATTCCAAGCCCTTCTCTGGGCACCTTGGGTACTTTGGGGACTTTAGGGAGGTAGACCGGATCGTTCCAGTCAGCCTCCAAGTAATTTTCATCTTCTGGTTTTCCATCAATTTTTTCATTCATATACATAGGATCAGGACCAAGGTCCTGATCCTTTCCGGAACTATAACAAGACCTGCTATAGTCCCGATCGGCTCCGGTGGGAGCCTTTTGGGGAGGAAAAAACTTATTAATCCCGATCTGGTCCTCCGCCAGGCCAGATCGGACATCGCCATCTTTATCAACAACGAGAACGTAAGGCGATAGCCTTTCCTTACGTCCTCTCCAGAACGACTCCATATTCAAATCATTCAAATCTTCGAATCCAATTTTTGATGGAATATCAGCACGACGATATCCACGATCACCAAGTGATACGGGCACGCGCACCATTGTGGTGGAGTCAAGTTCGAAATCGAAAACATTAGCATCGATAACCTGACTACCACCATCGCGCCCAGCCTTCCAACTTTCGGAGGGGGTACTCCGCGGACCACCACTCGAGATCTGGTCCGATCGTCCGCTGCAAGCAGACTACCGGTCGTCATCAGAACCCACTTGGTCCGATTGTTTAGTGTCAAGATCACCTTGTGTACCCGATGGAATGGGCTAGTTACACACTCGGTGGGTCGGGATCGCAGATTGGATCGTAGCGGTCTTGAATATAGAACACCGATCTGGGTAGGTATCTCTGGGGCGGAACTCTTCACCCCAGACACAAACAGACCAAAAACACTTCCAATAGATAACTTGCACTAGGTCGATCGTCCAAACGATCAAGACCTGACCAATACGAAATAATAGAGGGTAGACCGACCGTTCCGGTCTAGCCCCTGACCAATACGAAATAAGACCAAAACCGGTCTAGTTTCCAACCAATATTAAAACAAGCCAATATGTCCGCGTGAAACTCCACAAACGATATCTCCACGCCAAGACCAATCCAGTGAATAGCACGTTCCAAACGTACTTGAGTTGAGTTGTTGAGATCGCCAAATCGTAATCCCGTCGAGGGACTTCCGGTGGGCCAAAGTGCGCGTGCGGCGCGTCCAGACCGGGTATAATGGGCGAGAGGGGATAATTCGACCCTCTGCCCCCAAACACTCCGCGGCGGGCGGAGGCGACTAGTGTACGAAAAGGGAAGAACGGCGACCCCTAGCTGTGGTGTGAACCAAGACCAGAAGAGGTTTCAGCCACTTATCCGAAAGCTAAAAGATTTCCTTACTTAAAGGTATAACCTCTGTCCTAAAAGGTAAACCCACAACTAAAATACTACTACCCTATAGTCCCTAAATGTACCCCCACAAAAATATGTAAAATACCCAAAGTCGGGTGACTCACCAAAACTTGCGTTCTTGACACTTCTTGAGTCTGATAGGCTGAAAAGCCCCCCTTGTTTAAACCAATCCGAAATTAGACCAAATGCCTTGACGAAACTTGACCAGAAGTGTGCCAAATTTTGGGCACGCTTCTCCACAAAGCCATGACGGACCTTCTTAAGAAGGATGTTGATTGGTGTTGGGAAACCAAACACCAAAACGCTTTTGAAGCGGTTAAGATGGAGCTTGTTAAAAGCTCCCGTTCTTGCTCTCCCAGATTCTGGGAAACCATTTAGTGTCGTCTGCGACGCCTCCGATTTCGCAATCGGATGTGCTTTGTTACAAGCAGACGATGCAGAAAGGGAACGCGTAATTGCGTTTGAGTCTAGGCAGCTTAAAGCTGCGGAACGGAATTATCCCGTTCATGACAAGGAGCTACTTGCAATGAAGTATGCTCTTGTCAAATTTAGGGTTTACCAACTAGGCTCTAAGCGGTTCGTGGTTTATACTGACCAAGCGTCCTTACGGACAGCGACAAAGTCGCCTCATCTCTCTCAACGGATGACCCGTTGGATCTCCTTCTTTGCGGAGTACAATTTTGAGGTAAAGTACAAACCTGGCAAGCAAAATGTATTTTCAGACGCGTTGTCGCGTCGTCCCGATTACGAGATCGCTCGCGCGACATTCGTCACCTCGTCTGTGGTGGATCTCATACGCCAGGCGTATGAGAAATACCCACAATGTACGGCGATTATCAGCGAATTGGGTGAAAATGGTCTTGGCTCGTCTGAGCCTACCCTTTCAAGTCGAACTAACGCTCGGTTGCACCGTTACATGTACTGTGACGGTTTGCTATATTA
The DNA here is from genome assembly GCA_026184515.1 of Peronosclerospora sorghi. Classification (NCBI taxonomy): domain Eukaryota; phylum Oomycota; class Peronosporomycetes; order Peronosporales; family Peronosporaceae; genus Peronosclerospora; species Peronosclerospora sorghi. Next base: position 1,792,887 of record CM047592.1, on the reverse strand, counting down.
TAGCACAAGCGCGGAGGACACTCCGCAGGTGGTTGTTCCTCATAATGAGTAACCGAAGTATAGAGTCCTCTTTGAGGCACATGACGCCCCTACCGGGGGTCATTTAGGTCGGAATAAGACCTACAGCGCTTTAAGCGCTTTGTATTGGTGGCCCAACATGTATAAGTGGGTCGGTGCGTATATACGCACCTGTGAGAAGTGTCAGAGGGTTAAACCCTCTGCAAGTTTAGCTGCACCTTTGGTGAGCTTATCGGTTCCAACGGAGTGTTGGAAATCCATTAGCATGGATTTTATCTTCTGTTTTCCGAAGGATAAGTCCGGGAACACTGGCATATTGGTCTTTGTAGACCGTTTGAGCAAGATGGATCACCTGGCGGCGGTGCCAGAGTACATTGATGGACAAGGAACAGCGAAATTGTTCCTAGACCGTGTCTTTCGACATCATGGTCTACCCGATTCCGTTGTGTCGGATCGGGATCCCCGTTTTACGGGACAATTCTGGGGAGCGTTGTTTAAGGTGCTAGGCACCAAGCTCTTCATGTCAACTGCGAATCATCCGCAGACGGACAGTCAGACGGAACGCGTTAATTGCGTTGTGGAGGATATTCTCCGGAGTTTATGTCCGGATTCTCCAAAGAGTTGGAGTGAGATGCTTCCGATGGTTGAATTTGCTATCAACAATTTGGTACATGCATCTACGGGGTTACCCCGTTTTACGTGAACGGATTAGTGAATCCGAGGGTTCCGTTGACGCCACGTGTGTGTGGACAAGGGCTTGAGGGGGGGGGAGGATTCCCCGATGTCAGCCCTGTATCTGTGCGAAAGCACATCGATAAGTTCTTATCGACGCGCCTTAGTGTCTTACGACACGTCTGCGATGCCATGGCGGAAAACCAAGACAAGCAGAAGGAGCAAGCTGACCGCTAGGGGCGGCGTAACGAAAAGATATATAAAGTAGGAGAAATTGTTTTATTAAACGCTAAGAATCTTCCTACACATGCAGTTTCAAATGTGTTGCGCAATAAACTGCGCCCAGGTTTGTGGGGCCATTTAAGGTACTAGCCCGAAAGGGCTAATCGTATACCTTGGACATCCCGAAGGTGATGCGTACGCATCCAACCTTCTATGTCGGTATACTTAAGCCATTCCAGGACTCGGAGGCGGGCCCCTCCTGGAGGGGGGTGGAAAGGCGGATATCCGTAAGAGCCGTAAGGCACGGCAGGGCGAATAAATCCCGAAATGGCTAAAATGCGACCACGAAGCTCCGCAACGGTCGTCTCGAGAGAGACAAGCCGCCTCTCGAAGCGATCAGTGGAATCCCTCTCATCGCGAAGCCCCTCGTGGAGATCATGGATGCGATGGCTGTGTCGATCACAGCGGTCGCGAATCTCACGTCGCAATTGCGCGACCTCCTCCTCCAATGCTTGATGCGGAGGGTACTCCGCACTTTCAGGTGGAGCGGCTGATGGCGCGACGCCATCATCGGGATCAAACCCAGTATCTGGTGAAGTGGAAAGGGTATCCACACTCACAGAGTTCGTGGGAGTTCGAGACTCCCCTACGGCAGGATTGCCGCGACGTCGTTGACGCTTTCGAGCGGGAGAATCCCGCTGTAGGTCAACGACCAGAGGTGCATGAGGAACCCCTTCACTCCCAGTAAGTGGGAGTTCGCCGGAGGCAGACGTGACGCTCACACTGTCGTCTGGCACCATGGTGGAGACAGGGACGCTGGCGTAGCGCGTGCGATATGGAGCACGTAATAGCTCCATATCTTTGACTCTGGCAAATGCCAGGCGCAACGCCCTCTCCACCCGAATGTCTCGACGGGAATAGCTGTCGTGCTGCTCATTGAAGCTGGGGAGAAGCTTCTCCCCTTCCGCCCAAGCGCGGAACTTCTTCTCTGCATCATCAGCACTTTCTCCCGGAGAAAGAACGAAAGGAACCTCGCGGAGGTTCTCAACAGGGGCACCCTGTGCCTGCCTGTCCAAGCGCTCTCGGTATGAGACGCTAGTGAACTGCTTTTGTGTAAGCAGTTGTTGCCGGAGTTTCTCACGGCGTTCGCGTTGATACGGCTGTTCAGCCGCGGGTCCAGGGGTATAAGACGCTAAACTGGTCCTTACCAAACGCCTGGAGAACCTTGGAAGGTCACGAGGACCATCAAAATTATAAGCCATCCTTGGCAGGCGTTTTGGGGCGCGTAACGCAGCCCTTAGTGCCTGTGCGGCAAGTTGAGTGTCTTGGGCTGCGTACAGCTCATTAGTGAGGATCGCCTTTGTCGATTCGGATGTATCATCCGATATGGGCAGGGGTGGGGTGGCGCACTGGTTAGTGCATTTTCCCCACGTGTGGGGAACGGATTAGGCTGCCGACAACGCCGTTCGGCGCTGTCGGAGCGGTTAACCGTTGGGGAGGTATCCCCAAGGGCATCCACCTCCGAGTTCTCGGAGTAGTCTACCTCTTCTAGAGGACGCCATAGCACCACTGAAGGTGTACATACGGAAGGCCAGAGGTACTGGTGTTGGACTTCTCCAACAAGGTTTTGATTATTGCGTAAGCAATAGTCTTGATGGGGGAGAATGTAACGGGGTTACATTCGAGTTACATGTAATGTTGGTGTACATGAGTACACTACGGTTGAGGTCAGTATTGACCGGTTTGAAAGGTTTCGAACCTTTGGTTATTTTAACCAATCAGGGCAGGGGCCCTTGGTGGGGTAGTGTGTCAGCCATCCACGTTTCGGTACACAGGTGTGTACATTATATTTTAGCTAGGTACGAATTTGGAATATTCTACTTAGTATTACATATAGTTATATTAGTTTAAATTAATTTAGGCTAATTACATATTAAATATATTCAGTTTACATTTCACTCTAAAGTGCAGTCGCGCGACTTCGACCGGTCGCGCGTGCAGTGAGTGTCGTAGGTAAGAGGGAGCCCTCCTTTTACTAACATCCCGTAAAGGGAACACAGCCGTTAAAGCTAATTAGTAAACCAACCCGGGAATCTTGGCCCCGACTAGGAGATCCCTCCTACTAAGCCCTTTATAAGGGAGTATCGGCTAAGTAGCGGTAGACACCGCTTTAAGCAAGAGTCTTCATCTCTGCGCTAGCCGCACCGTGCGTATACGCACCGGCTACACTTGAGGTCCGAGCAGACAACTCCACCAATTCTGTCAATCGGCGCGTTCTCGCCAGTGTCCTCCTTCGACTGACTATTTTTTCCTTGTTTCCCTCGCGCGAACGTCACACAGTTTCTTCGCGTGAAATCTGAAATTCTTATTCCGTATCTTGGGTCTTTTGCCAGCGCAATTATCGTATCATAATTAAGATGTCCCATCGTATAGTGGAAGTGCATAAGCGTTCCCCTCTGGACATCTTTAACAGACAAAAATTCGGTGTCGGTTGCGCCGGCAACTGCCATTATGATATCATCAAACTTGTTTCTTGGACGATCAATTATTCCTTCAATCGTCAGCACGTTGTTGTCCATTTTGACGTGAACGATACCCTGCCCAATATTGCGTTTGATGAGCGCTATGTTTCCATCAACATAGGATTGGGCAAATCTTTCTTCCTCCATATCCGGAAGAACAAATGTTTCGTGTAAGACTTTCCACGTAAAAGACGTCCGTTATCTTCAGTAACGACTCCTTCAATTCCACACGTCATATAAATGTATACTAAACCTTTCCTGTTGATCTCCAATTTCTGTCCGTCCGCTTGGTAGCAGGCTCCGGACACGATATTAATATCAGTTAGGCAGCTTAGATAGGACGTAAGGTGCATGCTCGCATCACTATCAAGAATCCATTTATTTTTACTTGATCCACTTGTTTGTCTTGACACCATAAGCTCGTAGTCTTTCTTTCTTGGCTTCCTTTTTCAGACAGTTCCATTTTACATGACCTTCCTTCTTCGCTAAATGCATAACAATTCATTTCTTTGACGTCTTCTTACTTCTTGCAGCGACCATATTCACAGTGCCACCGTGGTATCCTTTAGGTCCTTCATCGTCGTACTCTACGGCTTGGGAAAACTGACAGATCTTCCTCCTGCCTCAAGTTGTCAGGCCTTGCATGATCATATTTGGAGATGGGTACTTGCCTCATCTCCGGTGCCGCGTGATAAGTCACGTTTTTGATCACCAACGATTCACAGTTTGAGCCAACGGCCTCTGCAATAGCATTCAGGTACAGATAAGGATCTGACCATGTTCTGCTGGGACTGTTCATGAATGTAAACAACTTCATCCCTTGCGCTGGCGTGATCTACACGTTAAAGACGCACAGCATTGTGGTGAAGTGCAGATGAAAATTTCTGACTAGCATGTGCCAGTGTACCATTGATCAAATTGGAGCCATCGGGTTGGCTTAAATGGGAGAGTATTTTGGGCCAATCGTGTGCTTGGATTGTAAGATACGCAGATTTAAGGTGAGTCACACGGTTTTGCCTGTAGTTTACATATTGGATTTTAATTTGTTATTAAATATAGTGTTAGTATTAAATTGGGTCGCATAACTCGCCGCTCCGCAAGAGTCATTGGGAGCACAGGGCTAACACGGTCCCCTCTAGCTCATTTAATCCCGGCCAGGACACAGCTCCACCGGAAGTCCCACGACGGGAAGAGCCGATTACGTTCACTCACCCCTCAAGCCCCACACGTTTGAGACGTGTTCTTCTTTTTCGTACTGTCTGGGTTATTCACTGCGATCTGCAGTCAAGTCCCAAGATTCTATTGGCTAAGTTACTCACTGCTTTTGCAGTCAAGCCCCAGAACTTCTATTGGCTGGGTTACTCACTGCTGCGTGCAGTCAAGCCCCAGATTTTACCCGCATTTGGAGTGACGATTTCCGCTATATCTGCAGATCGGATACATTGGATTATCTTTTTGTTGGTTTTTCGGTTCAAGTACCTCAGAAGCGGAACACCTATTTAAGTACCTGCCAAGGTCCATACTGAGCGACGGTCCACCGAGTGTGTAACCACCCACACCAATGGGTACACAAGGTGAGATGGAAGATAAATCGGACTCGGCGTCCTGCAATGCCGATCGGTCGCCCGATCGGCATCCAGGCGAAGGTTCGCGGTGTACCCCCCCATAAGTCGGTCGGCTGGGCACGATGTTGGTCAAGTTCCGGACACTCGGTGTGCGATTTCGAACTGGACTCCACGACATTGAGACCTATTATGTGTGGAATGTGAAGGGCATTATTGCCACTCTGGCTTTTCTACCGCTAGGAAATATCACCACATGCGGAAAAGGGGAGATGAAACGCCGATTGAGTACCTACATAGACTCAGCGTGGCCGCGGTGCGTGCAGGGATACCAATCAAGGAGACCGTTCCGCCGACCGGCGATGTCCAGGAACATGTTGGTCATTTCATCAACACGCTGGATGATCAGTAGCTGGCCGATCAGCTGACCTTACTGCGTCTCAAGGACGTGGGAGAAGTGGAGCAGACACTACGTATGTTGTGCCACTCCCGCAGTATTAGGACGAGTAAGGTTTCTGTCGGATCAAACCGATCCTAATCGAAGATGCAAGATGATCCCGTGAAGAGACCTGCAACCGGACCGGCCCCAGAGATTAGAGGATCGTGGCTGATGTAGCACCGGGTCAGAGAGGGAGAGCAGTGGTTGGTCCAGCCTAGAGTCAGACGAGGAGCAGTACCGTCACAATTTCGTCGCCCAGTCTGCACCAAGAGACCAACCAGTGTCAAGCCGTGCCGAACGGAAGGCAAGAAACGGCAACAGGTCAGACCCGTATTCGCCATACAAGAAGTTCACACACTTCGGGTCAACCAAACACGATGATCGGGGCTTCTGGAGAAAAATAACCTGTAAGAAGTGTGAAAGACGCGGCCACCCCACCAATCACTGTTTGTTTGAATGCAAGGCGTGTGGAGAAATTTACGAAGATGGACAGTGCAAGATGGAAGAATTTTTTAACCAGATGCACAAGTAGTATGTGCCGGACAAGCATGCAGCAATGTTTCCACCCGATGTGGATAAGATGTTAAACAAGATCGCTCGCCAGGTTGGAATCTGGGTCGAGCAGAGCGATCTACGTTTATCATCTATGCATATGTCGGAAAGGACGGGAACTCAACAGAAAAAAGGACGGGCGATGGGGATCATCCGATTTACAGTCTTAAGACTGATGGATATTCCCAATCGAAGTTCATTATGCAATTGGACCTGTTGCCTCGTGAATCACGTGGATGTTGGAAGTATCACGCTTCCGATAAATGTTTTAGACAGGCGAAAGCCTGTAGGAAGATCAACAATAAAAAGGTGACGATGTTATTTGACTCTGGAGCAGAAGTCTCGATTATCGACTCCGCCTTTGCTCGTAAGATCAGATGTCAAATTGACTATGCACAGAGGCAAGAATGCATCGGAATTGGTGAAAAATCCTACATGACCGAAGGGAGGACGAGTGTCAAGATTACTTTATCTGGTTCATTGCTTTATTTCTTTAGTGCCTGGGTCGTCAAGCTGACCGGACATGACGCTCTCCTGGGCATATATTTTATGGTGCCGGCAGGCATACGTCTCGATTTGTCCGATGGAGTACTCACGCTTCCGGACGAAGTCCAGATCCAACTGGCTGGTCGACGCCCCTTATACGGATCACACACTGATCTGGTAAGATGTAACCAGGATATCACTATTCCTGTGGATCGATCGGCGGATATCCAAGTGGGTAATGGCTACCGATCGAGGAAGTTGTGGGTGACCAGGGGCGAACAGTGGGTATCGACGTTTGTGAAAAGTGGAGGCCGAAAAGATTACGTACGGATTACTAACATCGGTGACAAACCGCTAATGTTAGGCAAAAATACGATCGTTGGTCTGTGGCTGGTTGAAGGGAAAGTACCAAGGAAGCTGGGGTTTATTTCGATCAGATCAAGACGATATGTTGAGTGGCAAGCTTGGCATATAATGCTACCACCGATCTTGTTAGCGATTTTAATAGGGAACGAAATGATAGGAAAGATGAAGGCGGCTTGAAGTCGAGGCTGCAAAACT
>CM047592.1:1771854-1782900 GCA_026184515.1 Peronosclerospora sorghi | reverse complement strand
AGGAAAGATGAAGGCGGCTTGAAGTCGAGGCTGCAAAACTAAAAGTGAGATCTATTCATGTGAATTAACTGTTGTTTCTCCTAGCCACTTAATTTTACCTATCTGCGATTGGTTGGTTTGCCTATAGTAATTACTAAGTAAAAACGTTGTGGTGACTTCAACTTCAACTTCAATGTAAGGAAATAACCGAAAAATACAAAAGAGGAAGGGTACGTAACTTCGGGGGGGGGGGGGTCGAAGTCCTGGTGAACCCTAAACACCAGTAACCGTATTCAATTTTACCATTGTGGGAATCGAACCCCAACCAAGTGATCAGAGATCAAGCCCCCCGGCACTAACCACTTCTGCTGCGGTGTGATTGTAAGTTTGAGTTGCTGCACGCATACTTACCACCTTCCATCAAGTGTTCCATCACTCAATTAATCGATCCCCATTAGTAAATGTAGACGCATGCACGGAAGACATTATCTTCAATAAGCGATGATGAACCGTCCGAAGAAGACCCATCACCTTTGACGGAAAGGCCGGATTACGTAACAGCCAAGATGTGCCGAAGGTTTCAGCACAGTTACCCGATACAGTGGTCTCATAGGCAGATGTGCCGAGAGTCGTCAACACAGTTGCGTCACGAGATCGGGTTACAGTGGAACGGAGGGTAGATGGGACGGTCGCATTATTGTTAAAAACGAGAGTAATGTCGGTTCCACCCAAGTTGATATCGCAGAAGTATAGCCCGTCGATAGGGAACGGCATTGCCCGTTTGACAGGGATGGACTGAGCGAAGTCACCTCACCGGATGACCAGGTGTGTATACACGGGGGCGGAGGGGAGTGCGTTGAACGATCGGAGAATCAGATGGCGGCTCCATCCGAAGCGTCAACCGATCCGTTTGAATGGACCCTAGGCAACCCGCAAGCAGGTGACCAAGTCGTCGACACCCCTGAACGGACCAATCAGATCAAGGAAATAATGTGGAAGAAATATTTGCTGATCGGGAAGGGTATTTTGATATCGGCAGGAATAATTTCAAGACGACTGCCCATATTTCCAAGCTGATGCTGGTAGACAAGTCAGAAAGATTCGACCCCGACGAAGTCTTATTGCCTGAAAACAGTCCAGAATGACCACCTAAATACGATGAGTATGAAGTGGAGGAAGTACTGGGTGTCAGATCGGTCAAAAAGACTTGTTTTGGTCGGGCCCACCGGGAATATCTGATCGACTGGAAAGATCGTGAAGAAGCAACTTGGATCGATGAATTCGATCTGAAATGTGGCGCTCTGATAGCTCTAGGGAAGTCCGAGCGATATCCAATCAACCGGAATTGTTATGGAACAATGCAAACTCACGAAGTAGAAAATCAAGACTTACAATATCGTCGATCGGAATGTATACCAATTGACGTGAATATTTGTGATGTTTTATTATGATTACGACTACTAGTGTGTGACGATCTGTGATGAACCGGAGTGATATATCGATGGTAACGAGGTGACTTAAGGATGTGGATATTTTTCGATGGCGATGGTAACGATTCTCACGTGTGGATACAGTTGGATGTGGTAAGAGTGGACAATGATTAATGTGGATAAAGGCTACGACAGATGGAACAATCTGGTAATCTGAAATGAGCTTATTTTTGATGAATATGTAAATGATTACTCGATCGGCGCCTACAACGTCAAAGTTCGCGATCTCCCCATAGCCGACTGATAACCATGGTTGAATGATCCGCGATCTTGTGGCGAAACTGGTTGCGCCAAGACTGTTCCTTGTCAAGCTGAGTCAGGGCGTCCATCAAGTTGTCGACCACTGTGTCGCAATGGTAGCCGGGATACCAAGCTCCGTCTTCGGTCAACTCGCTGGCTTTTTCCAAGCGACGCTTGGCCATATGGAGGACAACTGGGTATAAGAAAATGTCGTTGTCACATTCTCGTCCCTGCATACCCTCCAGTATGAACTGGCCGATGGACAGCCAGACTTCACCTGCCCGACTCCGACGCTGCTTTCGCTGCTTCTTGAGAGCTGCCATATCCTTGTCTAGTTTCACTCGACCGGCGGGAAGCACTAGATAGTGCGTGAAATCCCAAATCGCTTGGCTGTGGGTGTTGCAAAACTGCCCAAGGCGATTCAAGAACGATCTGATCCACGGAGTCAGCGTAAACATGGTGTTCAAGTCGGGGAGGAGAAAAACTTGCCATGACTTGGTTTCGTACAGACGGACGATCTGCGGCCCCGTGACAAGATCACGTCGCCACTCAGTCGAACTGGGATGACTAACCGCCAGTGGGAAAAGGCAAAAGTCAGGACGCGAGAAAGTGCGGACCAGCACGGGCTGGCGTAATAGATTATCTGCCCCGGAGACCAAGTGTCGGCGACAGCCAGACCTGAAGGAGGAAGGGGCAAATCGACCTTCAACTCTCCCAACGACGCATGACGGTTCAAACGAGAAGTGCCAGGCGAAATAGATGGTCCAGGTGCCTTGCCCGCCGGTTTGGATACTTCTTCAACGTTTTCACCCATCTGATGCACCACTTTGTCGGCTTCTAGCACTGGCGTTTCATCTAAAGCAGTGGGACGACGACGCTGGGTGGATCGGGATTGCGATAGAGCGAGAAGTAGCTCATCAGAAGCCATCGATCCACCCTCCGAGTCTTCTCCAGGCGATGCTGATGCTAGCTTGAGCTGGGCAGTATGCGACACCGAAGGCACTTATATTTTGGATGGGCGTATTCGGATCCGCCGTCGCGCTTGGGGGCATCGCCATTGTCTTGGCCTTCTTTCGCGCCGCCGCTGGTTTCTATTCGTAATCTGGATCGCTCGCTATGCCCCGCGCCCTCGCGCCTCTCGCCGCGTCTTTGTGTTTCCGACTATTCTTGCAAATTTTGAGGGGCGGAATTCCAGCCAATGAATGGCAAGATATTCCACCCGAGCTTGATTTGGAAATGTAGCTGGCGGAATTCGACTGCAGACACGCGAGGGTTCTTGATGCTGCTCCGCAGGGAATGGAGCTAACGATGGATGGATTGTGGTCAACGCATCGCGGCACCGGTGGATGGTTCCTCAGAGACGATTGACTCTTGGGTCCAGACGCTGAGCCGACCTTGGGAGGCGTCAACTTTCTCCGTGTAATCTTCTATCGTAAGTTGCAGCTCGGTGATCTGCCGCTCCAAGTCGCGCTGTTATGTGTGCAAGAACGACCGGTCGGGCTGATTCTCGTACCTCTGACGAGTGATCATCGCGAGCTGCGCTTGGAGATGCTATCTGCAGATCTTTAAGCGACGCATGTCGTGACGAGCGCCGATCAGCCCCTCCAACACCGGTCGGAGCTGATCGAAGTAGTTGTGCATCTGTCGGTCGGCATCAAGCAGCGTGTTCACGCTTTGGACAATATCGATGGGCAATGGATCTACATACAGAAGAAAGTGAGAACTGGCTCGAGGTGGAGTTAACGGTGGATAGACATACATTGTTTGGTTTGTTGCGGAATTAAAGACCTAAAAGGCTAAATATCGGCTGTCAAAAGTGCGCGATCAGTTTGTACGGACTCAAGTGTTTGGAGAACCGCTTTACGTCTTGGTTTAGCTGCTGGAATGAGGCGTCGACCATGGTCCGATTCTGGCGCTCGATTCTCAACTCCTGTTGGAGCGCATCGATTATTTTCTGATGCCGATCGACCTCGACTCGGTGCTCATCTTGTTCACTGATAATCTTAGTATCGCCCGAGTCGTCAGAATGGTCAGATTGGCTAGGGACGAGAATATGTGGATAGTGCGAATACCGATCGCCTACGAAGACAAGTGTTAAGGAAGAAATCTGGCGATGGAGATCAAGTTGAATTACCTGGTGGAATGGACTCGGATGGATGCATGGAAATTGGAGACTGTGAGATCGGGCCGCTACCGTTGTGTGGCTGCGACCAGACTCAGGGGCGGCTGTGGTGAAGTGCAGATGAAAATTTTTGACTATCATGTACCATTGTACCATTGATCAAGTTGGAGCGATCGAGTTGGCTAAAATTGGGGAGTATTTTGGGCCAATCGTTTGTCTGGAGTGTAAAGTACGCAGATTTAGGTGAGTCACACGATTTTTCATGTAGTTTACATATTGGTTTATAATTGGATATTAAATATAGTATTCGTTTTTCTCTGGTTCGCATAAGTCGCCGCTCCTACGCGAAGTTATTGGGAGCAGAAGGCTAACACGGTCCCCTCTAGATCAACTTTCCCGGCAAGACACACAAGTCTCCCTGAAGTCCCACGACGGAGAGTACTCCTCTACGTTCACTCACCCCTCAAGCCCCACATATTTGGAACGTGTTCTTCATCTTTGTATTGGATGGGTCTCCACATCGCGCCTCGCGATCCGCCACAGATTATTGGTTGGGTCTACGCATCGCGTTCCCCGGTCCGCCTCAAATTTGTCATTGGCTGGGTCCCCACACTTCTACGCGCGGTCTGCCCCAGATTATTGGTTGGTTCTCCACACCGCTCCGCTGTCTGTCCCAAGTTTTCTTTGCATTTGGAGTGACGATTTCCGCTCCATTTGCTGATCGGATCATTTGATTTATCCTTCGTTGGAATATTGGTACATTTTACCCTAGAAGTGGTACCCTCCATATCGGTACCCATCAAAACTCATACTGCGCGACAGTCCACCGAGTGTGTTACCTCCCATACCAATAGGTACACAAGGTGAGAGCTTAGAAGATAAATCGGACCAGGCGTCCTGCAGTGCTGATCGGTCACCCGATCGGCATACAGGCAAAGGTTCGCGGGGTACCACCCCCCCGTAAGTTGGTCGGCTGGGCACGATGATGATCGAGTTCCGGACACTTCGGTGTTCAATTTTGAACTTGACTCTATCACAGCATCGTATCCATCACGTAACAAAGGGCAGGGGTCTCACACCACCACCCTTACACTTGCCGATTATAGTAGTTCTCTGCTGTGTCGGCCAAAAAATGTCCCAGAAGGTCCGTCTTCACGTTCAAACCCTTGCCCTTGAACGTTTCCATACCCAGCATACACATTTTGTTGTTGATTTACGTTATGTCGCTGTGCATATGCGCTTCTGGCGCCCGGATTTCCCGCTCTTGTGAGCGCATCCTTGCCGGCGTGGCAGATGTCTTTGAAACTCTGCCTCCCCTGCAATCCCGTGAGAAAAGTTTTTGTCTACACTGTCACCGAGCGAAGCCATGCTCATTTTCGTGTCTACTTTGGGTGTTTGCACCATTTTTTTTCTTGAGCCTCCTTGCTCTTCGAAACTTCGATCTTGTCCAGTCGATCCATGATAGATGTTAGCATTTGCATCATCCCCGACTCCTGATTCTTTTCCTTCCGGCTTGCTTTCTCTTCCCAGCTGTCCTGGTCCCGGTTTGGCTCATAACCTGTTCGAGATCACTCATACCTGCCTTGCCTTACGACGTGCCCGACTCCAGCTCCAATTGGACCACTGCGGGCGCGACTTTCAAAGAACACAAACTAGAATTACAATCCGAAATAAAATGAAATAAAAAGAAACTTTATTTCTCCACTTTAGTTCCGCTATCGATATCTCCACAAAGCAAACGTGACCGAAGCCACTTCCAACTTGCACAAGCTCGACGTACCACACGCTCCAAGTCGTACTTGCAACCAGTCGTGTCCTTTGGTTTTCAAAGGAAAAATCACAAGTGGATTATAGTAGAGTAAAGTCTAAACTTAATCTCACGAAGTGTATTTATGCAATGTGGTCTACCCAAAATAATTGAGTATTACCCAATTTGTCCTTGCTCAAATGACTGCACATGTGTCTTACGACTGCATCTACTTCATCATCATGGCTCGCGTCCGTCACGTGACCGAATCCGCTTTCCCTTTCAAAAAAGCATGTAGCACCGCGTGGTGGCCATGAAAATGAGTCGTTTCACCACCCATGTTCTTGCATCCATCCATGAAACAAGGTTCTAAACATTGCGTCTTAGCACACTTGTGTACAGAATGTCCTCCTTGAATATCAAGCAAACAGGTGGCACAACGGTTCGTGGGCCGATTCCTTGCTTCCACATACGTGAACTTGCACGGAACAAAAGTGCTGCTCCCTCGGGTGCGTCCGCTCGGTTGGAGCACGTATGATTGCAATTCGATGAGCGATTGAGGACACAGTGCTGTTCACACGTGTGTTCTCCTGTCGCACACTCACATGTTCCCTCGTGTCCTGCACTCCGAGAGCACGGAGGAACGTGTCCAGCTTCAAAACCTCGTTGACATTCACCGTACTCACATCGCCCGAGGCATTTGTGCTCTGTGCAGCAGTCTTGCGCCGTCTCCATTGAGTGTGTCACCGAATTCATGCACCCAAGATGACAATGCATGCATTTCTGTCGGCACCTGCACATGAAAACAATGAGCGGGTCTACGTAGCGTTGTTCCCACCGGGTCCGCACTTTCAATAGCTAACTACCGAGCGAGTCAAGCAGCCAAAAGAGACATCTCCTTCGCTCGTCGACGGATTACAAACGCTACAAAGTCGTCAAACTCACTTTGATCGGTCGTTGCTTTCCTGCACCTTAAAACTGACAAGAAAACATCTTCCTGCTCCGATCGTTCAAACAATCCCAGAACCCTCAAAGTCTAGCACAACTATTTGCAATTGCTTGATAGTGTTCTGCGTCTCACTTTTCAAACCAATTGATGCTCTCATTTGTCCCCAACTTCATTGAGCAATTCTTTCACTTCCAATGCTTCTCTAGACGCCACGACATCTGCTCGGCAGTCGACAACGCCCGCCGATCCTTGTTTTGCCACTCCACCCTGCTATTATCCCATAAATTTATCACATTTTGCGTTTCCACCTTTCCGATCGTGTTTATTGACATCAACTTTTGCTTCACTGCAACTACGCGTTTTTCAATGCGTGCACTAGACATGACAACTTACTAGCGTACTTGACGGATCCGAACACGGTCGTAGACGGGATTATCATTCGACGGATCGTGAATCCATGTTTGCTGAAATCGATCGCAGGTTGCCATGAACTGGTCTTTAGTGACAGAAAGTAATGGTCGTACAAGCGTTACTCTGTTGCTTGCTCTCAAGTCTTCACGTCTAGGGGGTAATGCGTCAAGTGAGAGAAATGGCAAGTGGCTTGCCATCCCAGCCAATCCATTATTGACGCTTGCCCTTCCAAGACGAAAAAGCGTGGTCTCGAGCTGATCGCCACGATTGGGAGCCACGAACAGACAGCGTGCGCGCTATTCTCGACACACTTGCCGCAGCAAGTGATATCGATCCTTTCGCGCCTGCTCCTCCATTTTACTCTCTCGTGGCCTCTCTGGACAAAACAAATCCATTTTTGCATGTTCCTTTTCCTGCTTCCGCTGCGTCGTCATGCTGCCCTTCACCCACTTTTATAACGTGGCGACTGCCAGTGCGATTGGCACGTATCTTTGCTATCTCGTGTGCTTCCTTGCCGCTCTTAGGTCATAATGCGTGGTCTACACTCACTGCCACGAGTGGAGTCTTCATACCATTTTCCTGCAACTCTTCTCTCAGTAATAGCATGACCGCCATGCTGTCAGCTCCACCAGACGTAGCAACTTGCAATGGAAAAATATCGCCAGCACGTGCACTTTTGTCCTGTATCGCCATTGACACACGTCACAGAGTCCAACGGAACGATAAGAGACATCGACCAACCGAACGTCAGTCCTCGTGCAACTTCTTTGTCGATACTCCGCACTTGCGCAAGAATTTCTCCAACATATTGAGGACGATACAGCGGCATGAGCGTGAGTGTCTGGAGCACTTTTCGTCGTAAACAAAGCTGAAGGTCTGCGCTGGGCCTCGCACGCGCACCATCGATCGATGCGGAAGCCCTCTATTGAATTGTTTAAGGTGAGTTTCGACAGTCATTCAATGCGTGCAGAAAAAATAATTTCTACCACTAGTACAGTAGAGCCTGTCTAAATTGATACTTGGCTAAACTAATAACCTCCGCAAACAAATATTTCTTGCCAGTCCCGAGCTCGTCCCCATATTGGAATTAATAAACCTCCGTAATGTGATATTTGATAAATTTTCTCAGTCCCACAACTTATGTAAAAAAATATCCTATATACCTGGCCCTATATGTCGCTATTCAAACACGCTCAAAAAAGTCACGTATGCCCTTCTGGTTCATCTGGCTGGTCTTTATGGCTGCAGCCTTGTTCTTCATGCGTTGGAGGGCCGTCATGAAGAGCTCGTTCACGTCAGATTGCTGCAGCCAGAATGTTTCCAGAGAACGTATCATTGCCTGTGCCTCGGATACCGGAACAATGGCGACCTCTTGGCTTTCATCGTCATCGGCCTGTTCTTCCACGGGTTCCGGCACCAAGTGATCCTGAATCACCACGTCCAAGGTAGGTGCGTAGGTGACAACATCCTCCTCGCTGTAGTTGAGGAGGTTACGCACATCCATGGGATTGGCGTAGCGGAAGCGGCGAATCTGTGACTCCAGCTCGGCCACAACCTCCTGGTCGAGAAGCTCCTCCTCTGCCAAAACTGGCTGCTGATCCTCCGGTGCCGTGCTGCGAATCTGGCAGGGACGGAAACAGTTTGCAATGGTCTCTGCCTTCACCTCGTTCTTCCACGCGGGAACTGCAATCCTGATTGCCTCAAGAATGTCGATCTCCTCAGATCAGGAAGTTTGTCCTCCACAAGCTGCAGGAGAAGGCGGTTGAAAGCGCGGCGGTAGTAGGCCTTGAGGTTCCGGGTAATCCCAGCATCGCAGGGCTGCAGCTTTGATGTGGTGTTTGGTGGCAGATAGAACACAGTAGTATTCCGGAGCTGAATGCGGGTCGGAATGTCGTCAAGAGGAACATATGCACCGCAATTGTCAAGAATCAAAAGAAATTTTCTGTCAGCCATTTCAAGATCAACTGATTTGAGCCACTCATGAAAAATAATTTGGGTCATCCAAGCATTTACATTGTTGCGGTACACGCAACCGAGATTGTTCAGATTGATGTTCTTGAAGCAGCGTGGGCTCCTTGACTTCCCAATGATCCAAAGGGGAAGCTTGTCTGAACCATCGGCATTTCAGCAAACGGCAAGAGTCAGCCGTTCCTTGTGCTGGTTGCGCCCTTCAAGCTGCTTGGTTGCAAGCGAGTGATCTGCCTGAAACGTGACATGCTTAGAGCAATTTTTATCACAATTGAATTGAATGGCAATGTTTAACAAACCTGCATCCTGTAGAACAGGCCCGTCTCATCCATGTTGTAGATGTCACTGAGTGCATACTTGTCGAGCACCTCACGTATCTATGGGCGCTCATCCTCGATGATTTGTTTGTTGACGGAGCCACTCTCGCCAAAGCGACGGACGGACCGAATGCCGTGACGTGTCTTGAATGATTCAAGCCAGCCGTTTGAGAACTCGAATTTCTCGTGACCTGGGTAAAGACGATCAAGAATCTTGCTAGCGCTTTCTTTCAGAAGATCGCCGCTCGTGTTCACCTGCTCCTCATGAGCCGTAAACCATTCAAAAAGCGCGTTCTCCATCTCAGGATACTTTACGGTCTTTTGCCTCTTCTGCTCAAGATTGATGTTGGACGACTTTTGGAGGATCTCGCCCGAACGTTTGAGCGTGTTGGAGACCGTTGCTTGGCTGATTTTGAGGTGGTGATTGGTCTCCACCCAAGCAATCAGCTCTTTCTGCGTGAGCGAAGGGTTCTTCTGCTTGTGCTCACACAAGGAAATGCGGACCTTGTCCGGCATGGTTGTGTGCTGTGCTCCAGCCCTTGGCATTTTTGGGTTCTGCTGTCAAACTGCGGTTGGTGTGGTCGGATGTTGCGGGTTTTGTGCGGTTTTGTTGGTTCTTTGTTTGTTGGTGGTTAGTTGAGGGTTACATTTCACAGCCCCTGATCATAAGTACAGTACTGCGTTCCGCTGCGCAACGCTGCGCATCTCTACAATTTAATAACCTCCGTAAAATAATACTTTTGACCCGGTCCCGAGCATATTTGTTTAGACAGGTTCTACTGTATACGAAAAATTGGGTACTCAGTAGTTACGTAACGAACACTAATTAGAAGTACCCCCCAAAAGAGTGCCGAAAAGGGTCGAAAGTGCGAAAAACGAAACTAGATTCCTACCGCGTTCAATAAACCGGTACAGTGCACACTTTTTTTCAGCAATTGTGTGCAGGTGTGTCTAGCAATTCCCATATAAATAGGGTCGCCCTACCCGCACCCCCCTCCACCCTAGGGGCACACCCACGTGACTTTCGACCAATAGAGATGAATATTGCTACTAATAGTATCTATTGGTTAAAATAGCGCTTTACATCTATCTACCTTTATATAGTTTTACGTTGAGGGGCGATGCGGTGGGTGTTGACCGTTTCTTTACGGAGTCTTTTGCTAACGTCAAGGCACGTCTCCGTGAACTTGGCGTCGAAAAGACGCAGAAGTGGACACCTGTGGAGAAGGTGCTGCATGGCTCTCTGCTTGACTGCAAGGACAAAGTGTTTCGCGCTTTGAACGACGACATCAACACCCCGTTAGCGCTGTTTCATCTTCGGCAAATAGCCAAGTTAACCGTTACATGGCGGAAGACATAGACAAGCAAGTTTCTATGCTAATCCGTGCCAGTGCAGAGTACATCACACGCATTTTATCTGTGTTTGGACTTGTCACCTCTGCTACAGACATAGGGTTTCCGCTCTGCTCGGATTCTGCTGGTGGTACTGATCAAGAGACTGTACTCACGCCTGTACCAGATATCTTTGCGCAGTTCCGTGACGATATCTGAGAGGCCGCTTGTAATGGGGTGCCATTACATAATTGATATTCAAGTTAGAATATCACAGTTAAATTTCAGACGCGTTGTCTGAAATTTAAGAGATTATAAGTTATTATAATCTACGAAGGAAAAGTCGATTCGGTATAAATACCGAATCTTGCAGGTTAACTAATAGTACAGTTAGCAGTCCAACGCCAGTACCTCTGGCTATCCATAACACCACTAGAGTTGTTCATGGATAGCCAGAGGTACTGGCGTTGGACTTCTCCAACAAAAATTGA
>CM047592.1:1747201-1771754 GCA_026184515.1 Peronosclerospora sorghi | reverse complement strand
CCCCCCCGTAAGTTGGAAGGCTGGGCACGATGGTGGTGGTCAGGTTGTCGATACAAATGTATTCGATTTTGAACTTGACTCCACCACAATGGTGCGCGTGCCTGGATCACTTGGTGATCGTGGATATCACCGCGAGGTGTCATCAAAGATTGAATTTAAAGATTTGAATTTGGAATCGTTCTGGAGAGGGCGTAAGGAAAGGCTATCACCTTACGTCTTCGTTCTCGATAAAGATGGCGATGTCCGGTCCGGCCTGGTGGAGGACCAGATCGGGATTAATAATTTTTTTCCTCCCCAAAAGGCTCCCACTGGAGCCGATCGGGACTATAGCAAGTCCTGCTATAGTCCTGGAAACGATCAGTACCAAGGTCCTGATCCTATGTATGTGCATAAAAAAGTTGATGGAAAATCAAAAGACGAAAAATACTTGGAGGCTGATCATAACGATCAGACCAACCTCCCCAAAGTTCCCAAGGTCCCCAAGATTCCCAAGAAAGGGTTGAGAATGCCGGCCGACGAAGACGACCTCGAAGAAAAGTCGCAGGTAGGAGAGTGAGGCATCACTGAAGAAGACCTAAACAACATGTATTACATTTTTGAGCTGAAACGATTTGTTCGCTTTGACGTGGTCTTTCGGGTGTTGAACCTTCAGATCCCCGACCATCTTCTCGGTCCCACTACCGAGCCGATCCAGAGTGACCGATCATTACTGTTGGTGAAGAACCGGGTGGCGATGTTGGCGGAGGTTGGCATTAAAATGCAGAACCCCGCCGATGTCCAAAAACTATTTGAGACTTGGAGGATGAAATCGTCGATGTCGACCTCCCACGACCATTTGGGCCCACTGGTGGGGGCGGTTCGCCGCCCAACTCCCACCGCAGCAGTGAAGGTCGCTGAAGCCTCCACAGCGCTTGTCGACATTGGTTCTGATGACGAATCGGTTTATCATTCTCCACCGGCCTCAAGCAGCTCATCAGAGTTGGAGACCGGTGTCGAGCGGATGACCATGGGGTGGACCATGCCCAGCCTGAACAAAAAAGGTACATGCGGCAGCTAAGGGATGCTTGCCAGTCGGGGCTCCAGCAGCCCCCACAGGCCTCAGTTCCGCAAAAGGAGGGTGTCAACACGTTTCCCATGACTCCAGCTAACGTCTAAGCCATGTTTGAGACGATGATGGAACGTTTCATGGAAGACCGGGTTAGACCACCTCTGCGCCCACATGTTCAAGACCGGTATACCCAGCAAAGTGCCAATGTTTGCCGAGATGTGGATATGGAATCGGTAACATCTGTGGACAAGCCCACTCGAAGTGATAATCAAGGCGGAAAAGGGAAGCGCAAGACGCAACCGTCCAGACATCGTAGACCAATCAAGACAAGTGACTGTTACATGGAGTCGGTCGGCGGTCTTGACGACCACTGTGGGTCAGACGGTACGGGCGCTGGCAAGCCACGCAAGGCTAACCTAGCCTCCACTATTGCTTACGATTTTGGATCTGCTGCGATTCCGCGCATCCGTATGGCCGCGACGACCGACCTCAAGGACTTCACTGGAAAGGATGCTGATGAAGACCTGGCCCGGTCTTGGTTCGGTCGGGTCAAGTCTGCGTTCCTGCGAGACCAGACCCCGAAAATTGAAAGGTGTCTGATCTTCCGGGATTTGTTGAAAGGACCGGCTGACAACTGGATCCAACAGTTAGGTCGAGATGTCCGGTCTGACTCGGACCAGCTATGTGCAGAGTTTGAAGGGCAATATTGTAACTCCGGGTTTTATAGTGCCCGCAAGTATCACCATATGCAGAAGCGGAGCGACGAGACACCGATCGAGTATTTGCATCGGTTGAAAGTGGCCGCACTTCGTGCCGGCATAACAATTAAAGAGAATAACCCGCCGAACGGTGCTGCCCTGGAACATGTGGGTCACTACATTAGCACCCTGGACGATCAAGAACTGGCGGGACAGCTTACTCTGCTGCGTCTTAGGGACGCGGGTGAAGTTGAACAGACTCTACGGACGCTACAGCAGTCACGTATCATGAGGGCGAAGAGTGCTGGTGGATCAGGTCGCTACCGATACAAAACCCAGACCCAGACCGATCCGGTCAAGAGACCCTGGACCAGACCGACCCGAGCGGTCAAGCGATCGTAGCCGAAGACAGCACGGGGTAGGAAGGGGAAGTGGAAGTCAATCCAGCCAGGAGTCATCGGATGAAGACCAGTATCGTTACGTCTATGTTGCGGGACCTGCCCCGAAGACCAAGTCGAAGTCCGACCAGGTGGACCGGAAGGGAAGTAACGGAAGCAAGTCCGATCCAGACCGACCTCGTCAGAAGTGCTCCTACTGTGGGTCGAGCAAACATGATGGTACAAACTGCTGGAAGAAGATGGTGTGCAAGAAGTGCGAGAGACGCGGCCACCCGACTGACCACTGCCTTTTCGTATGCAAGTCATGTGGAGAGATCCACGAGGCCGGCAACTGCAAGATTGAAGAATTTTTTAACGTGATACGCAAGTGGTACGTGCCGTACAAGCACGCGGGGATGCTGCCGCCGGACGCGGAAAAGATGTTAAGCTAGAACGCTCGCCAGGTTGGAATCTGGATCGAGCCGAGCTTTCTACGGTTCACATCTATGCATATGTCGGCAAGGAGGATAAGACCGACAATACACGTTCTATTCCAAATTGCGTCGACCGAGACCATCCAGTCTACAGTCTGAAGACCGATGAGTACTCCCGGACAAAGATGGTTATGCAGTTGGACTTGCTGCATGGAGAATCCCGCGGATACTGGAAGTATCACGCGTCTGATAAATGGTTCAAGCAGGCGAGAGCCTGTGGCAAGATTAATAACCAGAAAGCGACGATGTTGTTCGACTCTGGAGATGAAGTATCGATAATCGACTCCGCCTTTGCTCGTAAGGTCGGATGTCGTATAGACGATACCCAGAGACAAGATTGCGTCGGGATCGGTGAAAACTCTTATATGACCGAAGGAAGAACGCGTGTGAAAATTACTTTGTCGGGATCGCTGGTCTACTTTTTCAGCGCTTGGGTTGGCAAGTTGGCTGGTCAGGACGCTTTACTAGGCATGGATTTCATGTTCCCAGCTGGTATTTGCCTAGACCTGTCACATGGAGTGCTTACACTCCCAGATGAGGTCCAGGTCCAGTTGTCTGGTCGAAGACCTCTGTATGGTTCGTATACCGATCTGCTCCGGTGGGACCAAGACCTCACTATCCCAGTTGGTCGGTCTGCCGATACCCCGGTTGAGAAAGGTTTTCGTTCGAGGAAGTTGTGGTTGACCAGGGGCGATAGGTGGGTCTCGACCTTCGTAAAGAGTGCTGGTCGACGTGATTTTGTCCGTGTTACCAATATCGGTGACAAGCCGCTGACACTGGACAATAACCCTAATGTTGGTATGTGGTTAGCAGAAGGAAAGGTACCAAGGAAGATGGGGTTCGTCTCGATTGGGTCGAGGCGGTATGTCGAGTGGCAGAACCTGGCGTACCAATCGACCACCGATCTTATCAGCGATGATGGGTCGGTGGAAGAGGATACCTTACCTTTAGTGGAAAGACCAAGTTATGTCACCCCAAAAAAGATGTTGTTCCGAAGAAAGGCGCCGCAGTCACCAGAAACGGTGGACCATCAAGTAGACGAGACAAGGTTAGTCAACGTGGTGTCAGCACAAGACCAGGCGACAGCGGAGCAAGAAACGGTAGAAGGGGAACATGAAGTTGCTAGGTAGGACCATGACGGTATTCCTAATCAGAACGATATCAGTGAAGGACAGCCCGTCGATCAAGACCAGGGGCGTTCAGCCGGTCCAGATGGTCTAGGTGATATCGCCCCAGAAGATGAACAAGTCTGTATACATGAAGGCGGGGAACAGTACATTCAGGAGCTGGAAAGCCAAATGGAAGTCCTCCCTGAAGTGTCTGCCGACTCGCCCGAAGTTACAATGGATGATTTACAAGTGGGTGATCAAGACCTTAACAGTCCAGACCAGATCGAGCAGTTGAAGAATATCATATGGAAGAAAAGACATCTGCTGATCGGAAAGGGCAAAGCCTTACCACCTGCAGCCCGTGGTGCGATTTGTGATATTGATGTTGGAGATGCCAAGCCGATTGCCCAGCGATTTCGACGCGTGGCGCCACAGTACCGTGAAAAGCTTTCTGATCTCATTAAAGGACTGTTGGGCACCAATATTATTAGACCGTCGACCTCGCCATGGGCCTCGCCGATCGTAATTGTTATCAAGAAGAACGGCGTTGACATTAGACTGTGCATCGACTATCGGCTGGTGAATTGGTTGACTAAACTCATGGTTTACCCGATGCCGCTGATTAATGATCTGTTGGAAGACCTCGACAAGATTTTGTGGTATTGTTCGCTTGATATGGCAAGTGGATTTTGGGTGGTCTCGATGACTGATCGAGCCCGTGAGATTTCCGCATTTGTGACACCGTTTGGTCTTTTCGAGTGGAGTCGTATGCCGTTCGGTCTGAAGAACGCGCCCCAAATCTATCAAAGGCTGATAGTTAACGCATTGTAAGGACACTTCAAGATCAATACCGATCGGGACCCCGTTGAAAATTATGATGTAATTAGAGAGGGTGAACCCGATCGGGAAAGAGGACCGTCCGTTCTAGGGAGGCGGTCGTACATCGACGACATTCTGATACCTGTTTCGTCATGGAACGATCTGTGTGAGAAGGTTGAACGATTGTTGGAGACATGTGACCGCTGGAACATATCTATCAGTGCCGTGAAAAGTTATTGGGGTATGTCCAAGGTAGCCTATTTTTAGGCCATATGGTCTTGAACAATGGTCTAGAGGCTAATCCCAAGGACCTGGATTCGCTGAGTAACATCCCGTTCCCCAGATCGCTGAAGGCAATGCAGTCCTTCCTGGGAAGCTTGAATTATTATAGCCGATTCATTGAAGACTTTGCTATCTACGCGGCTGTGCTGTACGAGCTCCGGGAAGTTGACTATCATATGTTGCGCGAAGAAGACCGGGCAACTTTACAGGAGGGCGCCGACTCTAGTCTTGCTGCAGTTTGTCCTCAAGTGGAGGCCGAAGTTCATATGAAGCGTGCACAGTTTGCCTTTGGTATGTTGAAGGTTAAGATGGCGACGGCACCGATTATCAAGCATTTCGCTCCCGAAAAAGTGCCGACCATTATCGTATATGCCAGTAAGTGGGCTATCTCGGCCACTCTAGTACAAGATCATGATGGTGTGTACCATCCGGTCACGTTCACGAGCAGAACGCTGAAGCCAAATGAAGTGAACTATGGAATTGTCGAGAAAGAAGCTCTGGCGTTGCTACGAATTCTGGATGTGTGTTACAACCTGCTGGTCGGCCGACCTATAAAGGACCTGTCAAGACGGTCTACTTTGGCCTGGCTATTATCAGCCAATGGGATGGACGGACGTCTAGGCAGATGGTCGGCGGTATTGTAGCAGTGGGCCCTCGAGGTCGTTAAGTGCACCGGGGGCGAGGAAGAGATATTGGGCACATTAGCTGCCAGTATCACCCCTAGGTCTGAAGTGGACGAAGCATTGATAGCGATTGCCCCGAGGAAGCAACCTCGGCAGTCAGTTTCGAGACCGCCACCGACCGTCGACTATGATGAAGAGCTCTTGGTCTTAAGTTTCGACGGATCGGCAAGCGTGAAGAAGAAGGTCGGCGCCTATAGTGCCATAGTGTGGAAGTTTCCACAATGGTCTATAGTTGCAGCCGCTGCTGATTTCACGCCGGATATTACGGTTAACGTGGCGGAGTACCGAGGTCTACTTCTATGTCTGGACCTGCTGTCGTCGCAAGAGAAGAGGCGAGTTATCATATGTGGTGACTCCAACCTAGTGATCAGGCAGATCACCGGAGAGATCGACTGCAAGGCTCCACGACTAAGGACGCTGAATGATCGGGTAATGAAGGCATTGAAGGACCTCCCCAACCACGAACTATTGCAAGTGAAACGGGACTGGAACAGAAGCGCCGACTACCTCGCGACCAAGGCCATGCAAGACCAGACCGGGGCTACGATCACCGAGAAGACCGTTCTGGATGAATTGGTGAATATAAACAGTCTCCCAGAGGTGATCGGACCCAAGAACGCCCCAGTCCAGGTGCATGTGATGGTCGGGACTAGATAGAAAGCTCAGAAGTCTCGCCGACCGTTCCCGAAGGAACGTTTGAACGAATATGAAGTGCGACAGTTAAGGATGGAACGGATCCTCAAGGCGAAGAACGAAGAAGAATGAATTATGAACCTGAAGACCTACCTGCGTGGTGAACTGACCAAGTTGACGAACGATCAAGCGAAAGAGTGCATCAAGATCGCGGATAGCTACGAATTGGATGATAATGGATTATTGTATTGCTGCCGCGATGCCGACCAAGACAGTGCAGACCGGGACCGACTGGCGAAATTAGTGATCCCCGAGTTGCTGCAGCCGGATGTCCTTCATCACTATCACGTGAGTCTAGAAGGGGGACATCAGGGCTTAGGCAGGACCTATCACAAGATCAGGTCCCACTTCCACTGGAGAGGTCTTTTCCGCAGTGTGCAGAAATATGTGGGCTGTTGCACGGCTTGCGAGACGGGAAAGGGTAGACCGGTAATCAAGGGGGGATCTCCCGATATATCGAAGCTACCTACCCTTTCCAGGTCATAGCGATGGACCACATACCGTCACTGCCTAGATCGACGCGCGGCAACACTGAGCTGCTGATCTGGGTAGACCTGTTCACCGGTCTAGTTATTGCGAAGGCAAGTGCATCTCGGTCGGCGGAGCAGATCGCCCAGAGCTACGAAGAATGTGTGTTCCGAAGATTCGGCGCCAGCGAGGTCATCAGGCACGATCGGGAACCCGGTTTTATGGCCGAGGTGTTCCGGTCGTTCAATAACATGCTGAGCCAGAAACACAGTGCGACGATGGCATATCGTACGCAAGCAAATGGATCGGCGGAACGCATGGTGCAGACCATAACGAGGGCGATCAAGATGTACGTTGCTGACCCAGACCAGAGAGATTGGGACGAGTATGCAGAAAGGCTGGTGTTTGCACTCAACTCGTCGACAGATCGGGTCCGAGGAGAAACGCCTTTTTATCTGGCATATGGATGGGACCCTCGGTCGACATTGGAATCTGCGATACCTATCGGTTGCACCCGTACCCGTGATCGCGATGCTCGACGCTGGCGCATGCAGGTCCAGAAACACTACCAGCATGCAAAAGAAGTCGTCAACGAAAAGCTACGTCAGGCCACACAAGACCGGGCATACCGGACCAATGACCAGGTCCGACCCCACGGTATAGAACCAGGGGCGAGGGTATGGCTATACCTAGACCGAGTGAAAGAAGGCTATTCGAAAGAGCTGGCTCACATGTGGCGCGGCCCTTTCCGTGTTGCCGAGATGATCGGTGAGCACGCTGCCCGTCTAGTAACAACTGGTACAGATTACAAGGTCTTCCAGATCGTGCATGTGTCCAAGTTGAAGCTGGTCCGAGAATTTCCGGATCGACCCAAAACTCCCTGTCTGGTAGACGAAGAAAAGATATTTGATTTCGATGAAGCGTTACTGCCGGAGGACAGTTGGGAACGACCATTAGAGGAAGACGAGTTTGAAGTGGAGAAGGTCTTGGATGTTCGGTCGACCAAGAAGACCAGGTTCGGTCGGACTCACCGAGAGTACCTGGTCCGATGGAAGGACCATGATGAATCAACTTGGGTCGACGAGCTCGACTTGAATTGTGGGGCTCTTCTACGAGAGTTCGAACGAGAACGAGTCAGTCGTAATCGCTTCGCAGTTATGCAGACCCATTAAGACCAAGACCAAGACACGCAGTAGCATCGGTCGGTCTTGACCGGTGTAAAGATGTGGAAGGTCCGGAGTTGATGTGAAATTGTGATGAACTGTGACGGATTGGAATAGCGGAATGATGAATGTGATGACTATTTTTCGAGATGGGAGTGGAACTGTTTACGATAACGTGTTAGGTGCAACTATGGAGAGAGTGGTAAAATTAGTTCAAGTGATTTGACGATCGGACATATGAAAAGAAATGATGACATGTATTGCGAGTTATCTGTGCGACTACCTGCGACTTCACTTGCTATCGCCCCACAGACGGCCGATGACCATCGACGGATGATTTTGCACTTGATCCTGAACTGGTTACGCCAGGGGTCCTTCCGGTCAAGCTGGACCAAAGCATCCTTGAGGTCCGCGACCGGCTCAGCGCAATCAAGACCGGGGTACCATATGCCGTCGTCGGCCAGGAGTCTGGTATTCTCAACGCGACGACTCGGCATGTGGAGGAACACTGGGTACAAGAACACATCGACGTCACACTTGCGGGCTCGCATCCCGTCCAAAATGTACTGGCACAGGGATTGCCAAGCCTTGCCCGCCCGAATTCGACGTCGCTTGCGCTTGCTCTGGAACGTCGCCAGGCCCGGATCTTGTCGCACCCGGTCGGGGGGAAGCACCAAGTAGTGGGACGCTTCCCAAATTGTTTGGCCGTGGATCTTGTTGAAATTCTTCACCCGGCCTAACAAAGTGCCGATCCACGGAGTCAAGTGGAACACAAGTCCTATCTTGGGGTGCTAGAAAATTTTCCATGGTTCATCGCCGTATAGGCGGGAGATCTGCGCCGACGTAATCAAGTCCGCCTTCCATTCAGACGCGGCAGGGGTTTTCTTGGCCGGTGGAAAGAGCCAGAGGTCCGGGCGGGAGAAAGACCGGGCCAGAAGCTGCTTGGTCAGGGTAGACCGGCGCAAACAGCCGATTTTCCCCGACGACCACGGCAAGGTGATTTCAAACGTCCTCGACGGAAGGGAGCTGGTGTCAACTGCCATGTTCTTCCGTAGAGCGTACTTGTGAAGCTTGGATGTCCCGGGGAGAACCGAAGGCGCCGGCTTCGCTGGTGTCGATACTGGTGTGGCGATACTTGGCAAACCGGTCTTCTGTTCCGACCCCAATGTCGACGCCACTTGGATGAAACTTTCACGCAAATTCGTTTGTGACTTGGACTGGATGGCGAGCATAAACTCGGAATCGCAGGACCCTTCGCTGGAGTCCTCCTCGGACGAGACCCCTGTGTGCTTGGTGCGATTTGCAGTACGGCGCGAGGGCGCTCGACTTTCCGAGGGGCCGTATACTCCGTCCGAGTCCGAGTCCATAAGAAGCGCCTGTGTCTTGGCTCGCTGATGAGGCACTGCACGTTTTCCCTCGAGTATGGGTTCGCGCGCAGTGACCCGCGCCCTCGAGCTACCCGGCGCGTCCGCGCGCTTCTTTGATTTGTGTGCGATTTCGGGCTGCTGAATATCAGCCAATGAACGGTGTCGGTCTTGGTCCTGCTGCAAGCGGTCTTGGTCTTGCTCCGAGGCGACTAAGGTTGCCGACGCAGACCAATCTATGCTGGAGGAAGCAGTCGAACACGGAGGCAGCAAGTTCATCAAGCGCTGGCGGCACTGGTCTAGTGCCACCTGACGACGACCCGACTCTAGCGTCCAAGCGTCTGACTTGTCCTGATAAGACCGGACCTTCCCGGTCTGGTCTTGAATGGAAATTTGAAGTTCGGCAATGCGTCGCGCGAAGTCGTCGCCTTGCATGCGCAGTGAAGTCGCGTCAAACTGTCCGTGCAGTTTCTGCCGGCGAACAAGTGCAAGTTGATCCCGGAGATGGTACTGATAAGCCTCCAGACGGGACAGATCATGACGTGCACTTACCAGCTCCTCTAGAATTGGTCGGAGCTGGTCAACATGATCGTCGGAATGCCTATCAGCATCAAGAAAGGCACCTATTGCCTTGAAGACGCTGGAAGGAATGAGAGCTGAAGACAAACGAGGGTCAAGACAAGTACAAGACGAAGACCAAAGATGCGCACCTCGTGTTGCCTCGTGGGCCACCTGGGTCCTGAGACGCATGTTTTCTGCAAGCATGTCCTGTATCCGCGTGTCGGCTTCAGTCTGACACCCTTCCGATGTTTAAAGTGCAGGAGAGTTACATGGGCTGCCAGACCGAGCCGACCGGACAGGTGAAGTAATGTGGAGCCACTCGGCACATAGAGTTTCTACAAGAACAAGCGTCAAGAGGAAGCATAAGAGGATCGAGTGCAGTAAGGTAAGTACCTGGCGCAGGTGGCGAAGATGGCTGGTCCATGGTGAAGAAGTGTGAGTGACCAAGGTCCAGTTGGTCGAGTGATGGGTGAGTCAGACCGTTATCGTTGTGCGACACGGTCGGACTCAGGGGCGGCTGTGGTGAAGTGTACCACAAATTTGGTCACTTTTGGTCAAGGCAGTTGGTCGAGTTTCCGATTGGTCTAAACAAGGGGACTTTTTAGCCTATCAGATTCAAGGAGTATCAAGAACGCCGGTCTTGGGTGAGTCACCTGACATTGGGTATTTTACATAATTTTGTGTGGGTACATTAGGGACCATAGGGAGGTAGTATTATTGGTTAGTTGCGGTTTTTCCAAGTAAGAGTCTTTTGGTTGTGGTTTTTCCAAGTAGAAGTCTTTTGGTTACGGATTTTCCGGTAAAGGTTTTTGGTCTAGGAATAAGTGGCAAAAACCTCTTCTGGTATTGGTCTACACCGCAGCAAGGGGTCGCCGTTCTTCTTTTCACGTACACTAGTCGCCTCCGCCGCCGCGGAGTGTTTGGGGGAAGAGGATTGAATTATCCCCTCTCGCCTATTATACCCGGTCTGGACGCGCCGCACGCGCACTTTGGCCACCGGAAGTCCCTCGACGGGAGTACGATTTGGCGATCTCGACACTTTAACTCAAGTACGTTTGGAACGTGCTATTCACTGGATTGGTCTTTACGTGGAGATATCGTTTGTGGAGTATCACGGGCATATTGGGTCTTTACGTGGACATATTGGCTTATTGTAACATTGGTTGGAGCTTAGACCGGTTTTGGTCTTCTCTCATATTGGTTAGGGGCTATACCGGTTGATTGGTCTACCCTCTATTATTTCGTATTGGTCAGGTCTATATCGTTTGGACGATAGACCTATTGGAATTTATCTTTTGGAAGTGTTTCTGGTCTGTACGTACCTGGGGTGAAGAGTTCAGCCCTAGGTACACCTAGCCAGCACGGTCTCCGATATTCAAGACAGAATCAGATCGATCTGCGATCCCGATCCACCGAGTGTGTAACTAGCCCATTCTATCGGGTACACAAGGTGAGATGAACTTAAGTGAATCGGACCAAGTGTCTTTAGATGATGACCGGTCGTCTGCCAGCAGCGGACGATCGGACCAGATTTCGAGTGGAGGTCCGCGGGGTACCCCCCCGTAAGTTGGAAGGCTGTGCACGATGGTGGTGGTCAGGTTGTCGATACAAATGTATTCGATTTCGAACTTAACTCCACCACAATAGGTTAACCCAGTCGATCGAAGGTTTAAACTTGGACATCCATGGGATTCCAAGTATCACTTCGAGCTTTTCATCTAAATCGAGGAAGATGAATTCATCCTCGAATGACAGTTCATTCAACTCGAAGCGTGTTTTAATCACACGCTTTGGAATAGTCACGGTTGCACCTGTTGCTAACCGGACTGACAACTTACTTCGTGGGGTTTCTACCTCCACGAAGTTCAACAGCGTTAGACTCTGAGTTCTAACGAAATTGTTTGACGCTTCTGTGTCAAACAAAGCTCGCATGGGGACATCGCTCCCGTGCGGCTCAACCTCCAGGGTGATAAGAGGCTTATGATCACCCTGCACCTTTTGACAGGACATAGTCCCGTCTGGGGCTATTACCCTCACATGCCCTATGTCGGCATGTGGGATAACATTCCCAGTAGGGAGCCCCGCCCCTACTGGTGATTTACGATTTTTGCACCAACAGGGTGTTTTCCCTGTTGGTGTCGCCGTGTAGCGGACGGTTACGTCCGCTGACTGCGTGGAACCGTACGTGGTGCCATACACTCATGGGCAAAATGCCCCATTTTCGCGCATCGATTGCAGCGAATATTCTTCTTAAATTTCGGTTGCTTCTTGTTCGAAGCAACCGCAACCGATAGGTCCATAGGCTCTGGACCTCCACCGCCCATGCTCTGGCGCGGGTGGATGTTTCTTGAGACGAAGTGTGAACTTCGTCTGCCCGACTGCTCTTGTTGACATGCTGTTGCGGCATGTAAAAAAAAGCGAAGGGCTGTTGAGCCCTTCGGCTGTACCCAGCATGCGATGACGCTGATCTCATGCTGAACTCCTCACGGATGCTCATATCAATGGCATCCTGTAGAGTCTTTGGCGGGTGCCGGTAAGGACTCTGTTTGACGGGACCATCATTGAGTCCCTTCATGAAGCCAGTGACCTGCATAGCAGGGGGAACCGGATCATACACAATATTTGACAGCAAATATTGCGTCTTCTGAGCGTAATCTTGAAGTTCAAGCTTACCTTGCCGGAGTTCCATGAGCTCCTGCCGACTACTTAGCTCTATTTCTGGAGCTTCAAAGTTGAGCTTTAGCTCAGCTTTTAATTCCTTATAAGTAAGGAACGCAGAGTCATCAGTGGTTCTGCGACTCATCGCCCATGCCCTGGCTCTGCCGCCCAGACATGTTGTGGCGAAGTACGCCTGTTGACGGTCGTCAACAATATTTTGCGCAGAGATGGCATCTTCCACCTCTGCGAGCCATCTACGAAGGGGCTCGCCCCCTTCACCGGTAAAGGGCGGTACTCGCGCCTTTACCACTTCAACGCTATGCGTTGCAGGTGCAGGTTCTGTCCGCGCTGCCTCTTGCGCGGGCCGTGCTGGATTTTCTAGGTGGTTTCGCCTAAAGCGATTCACCACCTCTATCACTTCCTCCGGGGACTTACCCAGGAGGAAGGTAATGATGTCGGTCCCCATGGACCGAACGATTTCTACCGTCGCGTCTTTACTACGCGACGAGAAGTGGGGGAAGTGTTTCTTCACCACTTCCAGTGTTCTCTCTCGCTCTGCAGGCGTCATGTATCGCGACATGATGCCGAGCGGCTCTTAATCTTCGCTCCGCTAGTTGACTAGCGGAACGGAACTGTGGTCGTTAAGACGGACCACAAAGTGCTACCATGTGTAACAGGACTGATCCTGTTACGGGCTTACACTGTGTTGTGCGAGGAAGCGCGCAATACAAGAGGGGTAGGATTAGTTGATGACAACTAATCCTATACTAAAAGTAAATATTAATATTCACTTATCTGTTAGAACGCAAAATTAAGAGTGTTTATTTAATGGGTGGTTAGCGGCTAATAGTATAGTAACTACCTAACTAATATAATAATATCAAGTATTCAACTAACTGTACTATTAGTTAACCTGCAAGATTCGGTATTTATACCGAATCGACTTTTCCTTCGTAGATTATAATAACTTATAATCTCTTATTTGAATTTCAGACAACGCGTCTTAAATTTAACTGTGATATTCTAACTTGAATATCAATTATGTAATGGCACCCCATTACAGAGACGATATGACGCACGATACGCGCTTTCTTCGGTAGGCGGATGGTGGGAGCTTAGAAGACGCGTACAATGACGCACTCCTTCTACTCGAGAGAAAGCTGAACCTGTATAACAAGAGTCTACGTGAATTTCTTGGCATGCCTTTAGCTGTTCTGCCTGAACGTACCGGGCGAGCCAATCCAACTGGCTGCGGAGAGGGAATTTTTTTTTTACGACCAAAGCGCGCTTCAATCTCAGCTTGACAGGGATATACCGCGTCTGAACGCCGACCAGGAAAGGGCGGTGACTGTTGTGCTCAATGCAGTGCAACAAAACGCACCAGGCGTCTTCTTTCTGGATGGGCCGGGTGGGACCGGCAAGGCATTTGTGTACAACTTCCAGCTGGCTGCTGTCCGCGTGAATGGTAATGTGGCAATTGCTGTTGCGTCTTCCGGCATTGCGGCTTTGTTGCTGGCGGGCGGCCGGACGTCTCACTCTGCGTTTAATATTCTCATTGCAGTTGACAGGGATTCTATCTGCTCGATCGTAGCTCACAGTGACACTGCTGAGGTGATCCGGGAGGCCAAGTTAATTGTCTGTGACGAGTCCCTTGCTCAACACCGGCACTGCGCAGAAGCGGTGGACCGGACGCTGCGCGACCTTCTGCAAAGACCGGACGTCCCGTTCGGTGGAAAGGTTGTTCTGTTCGGGGGAGACCCCAGACAGTGCCCACCTGTCGTCGCGCGGGGATCACGTTCGGCGATTGTCGGAGCGTCGCTCATGCGTTCCGATCTGTGGCGTAATGCGCATGTGTTGCGGTTTAATGAGAACATGCGCCTGCGTGCAGATCCGGAAGCACGCCCATACGCTGAGTACATCCTTCGCGTGGGAGACGGGGTGGAGCCGCCTGTGGCCGGAGACAACCAGGTTTTGGTGAATGGTGATGCTGCACCTTCTGCGGGCGTCGATATTGCCGTCCATGCGGGCTTTATGCGCTGCGCAGATCTGGAGAGTCTTATTAACGCGGTTTTTCCAGGTTTGCACCTACAGTACGCAAACCATGGCTTTATGGACGTACGGGCAATACGGACGCCCAAGAGCGTCATCGTGAACAGCATCAACGACATGATCGCTGTGAGAGTGACAGGGCAAGAGCACGTCTTTTTGTCGACCGACACTGTGGGTGCAGGAGACGACCAGGCGATGGGTATTGAAGCCGAGTTCCTCAACACCATCACGCTGCCAGGTATGCCCTCTCATCGTTTAGCGCTGAAGATCGGTATTCCCGTTATTCTATTGCGAAATTTAGATGCAGGTGGCGGTCTCTGCAACGGATCGCAACTGATAGTCCGCCGATTGGCCCGCCGGCTAATTGTCGCGGAGATCATTGGAGGTGCGCACGCGGGCAAAGTCGTGAACATTCCGCGGATCACGACGTCGTTATCGGGCGACCGTTGGCCGTTTACGCTTTTGTGGCGTCAGTTCCCACTGCAGCTTGCTTTTGCACTGACGATCAACAAGGCCCAGGTTCAGACGATGGAGACTATCGGTATTCACCTGCCTGAGCCCGTGCTTACACATGGACAGCTATATGTGGTGTTGTCTCGGGCATCTCGCGTTGTGGGCGTTGCTTTGCACTGTACCAACGAGTGTCTACAACCAACGTCGTGTACAGGGAAATACTACAGTAATTAAGGCCGTAAGGTTTCTCTCTCGAGGCACCCTCCCTGCAGTCATTTAGCTCACTAAATGGGTTTACACTCTCGTCTACTTATATAAAAAAATTGGTGTCACGAAAATTATGTCACGAAATTACGTCACGAAAATAATGTCACGAAAATTAGTGATTGGCTGGAAAATTGGTGTCACGAAAATTAGTGATTGGCTGGATTTTTCCCTTACAAGACTGTCATTGGCTGCATATTCGCTCCTTCGCTCCCAACTTTTTTTCTGTCCGTCGGAGGCCGTACCTAATAGAATTCAAACTGGACTATAAATCGGACCTAATTTAATTCGACTTTAGAAATAGCGCTTTTACAGTGAAGTGAAAAACTCACAAGAAACATAAAATACAATTTTGGCTTCAAAAATCGCACTAATCCGTCGTAGTAGTATTGACATGAACATCAGTATTAAAGCGTAAATAATTGTTTAGAAATGGCGCTTTTTACATCTATTTAAAAGTTTTCCTCCCTGTGACGTTCCCGGTCACGTACTTGCTTCTATGACTTTACCTTATATACCCTCCGCCCCGTCGGTACGACGGGGTACTACACTAATTGAAAGTCTATCGACGTCATCATTTAGCTTGCTAAATGGCGAGCCATTTTTTAAGTTAGTTGAAAGTCTATCGACGTCATCATTTAGCTTGCTAAATGGCCTTAAACTCGTCTACTTATATAAAAAGGGAATTGTTAATTCCACCACACCAGCCGGCACGTGATCAATTTTACAATTTCCAAAAGTGTGTGTGGAATTAACAATTCCCTATAAATTAACATTTGAGTCACTCTTTTTGTGATAATGAACCCCCAAAAAGGTGTGGGTAGTAGTGGTGTCATGGCCTCACGTATCGTCCACTCGTTTGTTCATGGCCAGTACGTGGCTTCGAGTAGCTCCAGTCAATTATTTACTTTATTGAATGCTGCAACACGTGCGGCAGAGACGTCCTTCCATGCTGCAAAGGTATCGCAAGTGAACGAAGCGGTTGCAAGTGCTCGGGCGGCCCAAGCTCAGTGGAAACGTCAGAGTCCTGCGCAACGCGGTGCCATTTTGTGCAAAGCTGCCGACCTCGTCCTGGCGCAACGGGATGCCCTCGCGACGTTCGAGACACTTGATACGGGACGGCCGTTGGCTGAGACCAGCGTCACGGACATTCCGAGTGCTGCTGACTGTCTGAAGTATTACGGAGGCATCAGTCCATCCATTGGGGGACAGCACTTGGACTTAACGGGTGGGAGTTGTGTGTATACAAAGAGAGAGCCCATAGGTGTCACCGCTGGCACTGGCGCGTGGAACTATCCACTACAGAGCGCCGTATGGAAGTCTTCCCCCGCGTTAGCGTTTGGGAACGCCATGGTCTTTAAACCGTCGGAAGAAACGCCTCTCACTGCGTTAAAGCTTGCCGAAATCTATCTGGAAGCAGGTGTGCCGGCAGGCGTGTTTAATGTCGTGTTAGGAGGCGGGGACATTGGTGACACATTAGTGCAACATGAAACTATTGCCAAGGTCTCGTTTACCGGATTCGTTCGTACAGGGAAAAACGTGTACGTTGCCGCTGCGAAAGAGTTAAAGAAAGTGACGATGGAGTTGGGAGGGAAGTCATCTTTAATTGTTTTCGACGATGCCGAGATCGAGGAGGCGGTGTCGGGAGCCATGATGGGGAATTGGTACTCATCGGGTCAAGTTTGTTCGAATGGGACGCGCGTTTTTGTCCAGAGACGGATTTTTGACCACTTTGTGCAACGTGTGCATGAACGTACGCTCAAGCTACGCCTCGGAGATCCCTTGGACATGAGGACGGAGATTGGTACCATGGTTAATGAAAAGCACATGAAAGTAGTCGAAAAGTATATTGAAACAGGGTTCAACGAAGGAGCCACGTTGTTACAAGGTGGAGGGAAACGAATCATGCCGTCGGATGGTACAAAAAACGGATTTTGTCTCACGCCCGCCATCTTTGTGAGTTTGACGGACGACATGACGATTGTCCGGGAAGAGATCTTTGGTATGGTCATGTGTCTCCTGCCCTTCGACACCGAAGAGGAAGTGCTAACGCGTGCGAACGATACGATCTTTGGCCTCTCGGCGGGTGTGTTTACGAACGATATCAAGCGCGCGCATCACGTGATTCATGCGTTCGACGTGGGTACCACGTGGATTAACAATTACAATCTTGCGCCTGTCGAGACTCCGTGGGGTGGGTACAAAAAGTCGGGTGTCGGTCGTGAAAATGGTCTTGGCGGCGTCGAGTCCTGGACGCAGATGAAATCCGTGTCCGTTGAAATGAACGGGGTCGAGTGTCCGTACCCCACGTAAGTACAAAAAAGGAGTTTTTTTGACTTCCAAAACCCCCACCAACTCCAAAGCAGTGTGTCGTGTAATAATAAATAAAACTTGGGGTTTCATCTACAAATGGCTATGGGTACATTTTTGCCTTTATAAAGCTCACGTGAAAACCAAAATTTGGAGCGATTCCAAGAAATCGTAGACGTTGATGCCGAGCATGACATGAAGCGCAGTGTATGAAACTTAGTGTGCACTAGAAGCTGAAAGAGATGGAGCAAGCGAATCTCGAGGAGGCACTCGGAATGTCCATCTTAGGGCACGACGAACTGTTGCGATAGATATATTCGTAGCATGCTTAAGTAAACATGCGTCGGCGACGTTGCGGATCGCTTCTACGAAAGTGCTACAGGAATTTCGAGAGAGCAAAAACGAAATGGTGAGGCAAAAATGTGCACGACGAACAATCCATCGCTTATGTTACGCGCTCGGTTTTAAAGGGGATGACAACAAAGTATGAGGACATGTCTGTGCGAGAACACCCTTGTCCGCAAGAACCACGCGATGTCTCCTCTATCCACTCCGATTGCAATGGTCACTCCTTCCTATCCTTGCATCGGCAGGTTTTGCCAGTGACATTTACTGTCAACCAAATACATGCACGTTATGTCCAGGTGTCATTGAGGAATGTCTATTAAAGGTGGTCATGCCATGGTAAGCCGCTGTTGGTAATACCAGCATTGACTGGAATTGGGTTAGTAAAGTGATGGGATTTCTTAATTCAGTTTCTTGTCGGATACAACGATGCCTTCCTGACGCGTGAAGGCTTTACGGGTGGGCTCATTGTAAACAAAACTCGTGGGCAGCTGCTGGTCCATATCAAGGTAGCCATTCTCTTGCGTATTGGATGCAAGAAGTCTCCGATTCGGACGAGCGCTCCGTTTGTCCGAGCAGCTACAAGTACGTACTCTTTGGTTGCAGCGGCTATCGCTACATAATCTAACCCGCAGCTCTGCTGAATGAATATGTAGTCCCTTTAACTGGTACCAATGTAGGAACATTGGGATATCACTCACACAAGACAATGAAACTGAAGCGTACAACGCGGGAGTTGACGATTGTCTTTCGGAAAAGACAAAAGTGTTTGCAGATACTACTATCCAGCCGTTGCATTTGAAGTGTACGAAGCCGGAGCTGTGCCGTACAGACGGCGCAGCGACTTTACCTACTTTGTTCGACATACAACCGGTTCGGGCGATCGGATAACTGTCATGTGTTTGTGGGAATACTCCCAGGCAAAGCACATGGCCCGTGAGATCTGCTTGCCACCGATGCTGGAAATTGATATTGCGCGCACGTTGGCACCGATACATGAGGAGGTGAAGGATTTGCAAAATGGGTTAAGAGAGTCAATCGTTCCGCAATCCGTGTGTGGCAAATATATTACAATCGCCCTGTCAACGATACGCTTTGTCCTGGATTGGAGGCTGCGCGAGCTGCTGGAAAAATCCTCTAAAGTTTAAGCTTCTGGTATGGTCCGTCGATGTCTTTGATTAATTGGGAATTGTTCTCTAATCTATAGGACACCGCAACAAGCAGTGCGAGTGGCTACGGGACGGAAGACAACGTGAAGAGTATCTCCTAATTGGTGAAGACCAAACGCGGCGGAACTTGCTGGGTAGATCGAGATTACCACATTGGTAAAAGGCACGTAGAAAAGAGCGTAAAATGCAGTGCGTGTTGCCATCTGATCTTGGGTCAGAGATTGCTGTAGATTTAGTGCTACAAGGCACAAAGTAGTACAGAAGTTTTTTTTTGTTGACTGAGGTAGATTTCCCACTTGTCGGCCTCGAAGTCGGCGAAACACCGCAGCACTTGTCACGACACGAATGAGTTTACGTTGCTCATTTACGACACACAAACCTTGAACTTCTACGTTCAAGATTCAATGCCAAGCGTTCACTTCCAGTCCAGAAGCCAACTAATTGAATATTCGCATGAAACGAGTTTTCCACTGCTAAAAATGCTATCTTC
Organism: Peronosclerospora sorghi; assembly: GCA_026184515.1. Lineage (NCBI taxonomy): Eukaryota > Oomycota > Peronosporomycetes > Peronosporales > Peronosporaceae > Peronosclerospora > Peronosclerospora sorghi. The sequence continues at coordinate 1,752,257 of CM047592.1, read as the reverse complement.
ATTATCGACTGACAAGTCAGGCTTAAGTCGAGTGGAATGTTTTGTGGGTTTTGGCCATATCTTGCCGTAGCGGGCAGGAGTAAAGTGCTCACAATACTTGTCGGCGTAGCGCTGCATCATCTCTGCACTCCTAGTGCTTTCGACAGCGTTTGGTTAACGTGATAGGCCACGGCAAGGGCCTACCTCGTCAGCTAGAGTTATCGGACCAACCGGCAAGCCCCACTTTGTCATAAGCTTGTCTTGCGTCGCCAGTTCCACGCCATCACTTACCAAAGCCCAACGTCTCGGCAATCTACGGTCCAGGGCACTGATTCACGTAGAAATCCCGAAACATCCTTCACCCACGATAGCTGTCTTGCTTTGGCGAAGCCCCAGATCAACCGCTTGTGCAGCGGTATCGTCTCTCTTGGACCGGCATGACGAATAATTTCCAACAACGGCATGTTTCGTACAGGTGCGAAGTAATGCATGCTACTCCCGTGTTCTGGTCGCTTGCAAGCAGAAGCAATGGCAGCAATGGGCACAATCGTCAGTCACCCTTAGCAGCACCAGCTGCTCGTCACGGGCTTTCAGAATTTAGAGTTTTTCAAAGAAAAAATTCATGAACCACACGAAGTGGCTGTGAAATTATAACTAGATTTGGAAATATTATACGCTATAACTAGCCTCCCAAAACTTACCCATATTTGACGCATTTGGACATAAAAGGAGGGGGGGCGGGGGGGGGGGGGGGCACGTAGCAAATGGGGGCGGGTGCACCTAGTCGGTCCCTTTTTTTTTCTTCTGTGCTGGACTGTACCGCTGCATCGGTACAGCTTCTGTTTCGTAAATTTCAGCCTATGGGATGTCCTAATTCCACAAATTGAGTGGATCGAGCACATGCACGCAGTAATGTCGTCAACTAACGGCTACGTCTCATCCTCGTCCTCAAGCAGCAATATCACGAGCAACTATCGTCCCAGAATCTTTCATCCACATGTGCTACCGAGTGCTTACGATCGAGCGATGGAGTCTGCCACTAAGTTCGAGTCAGGCCATCCCTGCTATCCACCACCACCTCCTCAACCCTTCCACTTGTCACCAACGGATAATCGATCCACGGCAACTGCCTGGAGGAGTGGCTCCAGTACGCCGTCCCACGTGACCAAACGCTCTCGAGAAGATCTGAATCAGAAGGAGAAGCAACGTATGTTTAAGCTCAACGATCGTATTAATCAGCTTAAGCGACTGCTGGACGATGCAGGTGTGCAGACGAAGAAGAACAAACAGTCGATCCTGGACAATACTTCGCATTATATTGAACTGCTTCGGAAAGACCTAGTGATTGCTCAGCAGAAGGCAGAGCGGGCCGAGAAACAGACTGAAACGATCCGTCAGACTTTCAAGGGGGGTACCACGGGGACGGACAAGGTCATGAGTGGCGTATTCCAAAAGACGACCACGCCACGCGTAGTGCTGGATATGGACATGAAACCTGTCGTTTTTAATAATGCGTTTGTCAAGTTCACAGGTCTGTCGGAGCTCGTGTTGAAGAAAAAGAAGACGTTACGTCCGTATTTATGTGCGGACGAGACCAAGTTTGAGTATATCATGAAGCAAGTTTACGAGACAAAACACTCGATCAGTGTGTGCGTCCAGACGATCGTGGCGGATGTGAATTTGGTAGCTGCAGCAGTGACGGATGACAAGAGGAATGCTACAAATGTAGAGTTTAGTCTGATCCCCCTCGAGACGCACCAGCGGCCATTGTCAACGAAACGGGCGAAACCTAGCGCTCCACATAATGAAATTGATGCGTCTGGCACAAAGAGCTTCAAGAGGAAAGAAAAGTCGAGTCCTTACGTGGAAACCTGATTCCATCCCTTGGTTTTGTGGATCTAGCTATCATGTCGAAGTCTACCCGTGAGCATAGGATGCGAGTAAGCAAGCACATAGAAAATGGTATAAGCATGTGCAATAGTGTGTCGCCACGATGTAGGGATAGTTTACAGCAGTAGACTAGACTGAACTGATCCAGGCCAAACTTTCACGTATCAGAGGTGGATATTTGTGTCACTTATGTTGCTGCAACTCCAGCTTGTGTCGCCCTAATGTACGGATTGCTTACAACAGGTGACTACAATTACTCAACTGATGCAAAGCCAAACTTTCACGTATCGAGGTGTTTTTCGTGTTACTTGTTATGTTGCTGCAACGCTAGCTGCGTTGGCAAGGACGTTTCATGTGCGTACGCCGGAAAGTCGTTGTAGCCCTTACTCCCTAGCGACGAGTCGTAGTAGACTTCACGTCCTGCCTCGGGCGTGAGTGGCCAGTCCTTTTCGAAGCGCTCGGCGAGGTCGGGATTGGTAATGTACAAACGTCCAAAGCCCACGAGATCCACTGATCCCGTGCGAATGGCTCCCTCGGCAATGTCTCGCGTGTAGTTGTTAGTGGCCATAACAATGCCCTTGAACGCCGTCTTGGCATCGTACGCTGTCGTGAGACGGCACTTGTCCGTATGGCCGAAACCCACGCCGTCCAAGATGGCAAGGTAGCCCAGTCCGTGCGTGCTGAGGCGCTCCATTGTGTACTGGAACATTTCATAGTTGTCGTCACTGCCCATGCCAGCAAATGCACCATTTGGAGCCAGCCGAACGCCAATTCGGTGCGCTGGCACAACTGTCTTGAGCGCCTCGACGATCTCGAGCAAAAGACGAGCCCGATTCTCAAAGGATCCACCATACTTATCCGTACGTTTATTTGTTACGGATTGCAAGAATTGATCGATGAGGTAGCCATTTGCTCCATGGATCTCGACCCCATCAAAACCAGCCTTCATGGCCAACTGAGCACCGTGGCGATACGAGGCCACGACGTCCGCAACTTCGTCCGTCTCCAGCGCACGAGGTGTCTCATACTCTGCCATGGCGTAGTCCGCCGTCCGGGTGTGCCCTGTCTCGAGTCGCAAGGCTGATGCCGACACGATCTCTCCCTTGGATGGGAAGCTCGAGTGACCTTGGCGCCCCATGTGCCACAATTGCAAAAAGATCGTGCCACGTTTCTTGTGCACCCGCTCCGTCACGCGCTTCCAGCCTTCGACGTGTGCGTCCGTGTAACATGCAGGCGCATGGTACCATCCGTACCCTTGCTCTGAAATGGCCGTGGCCTCCGTAATGAGGAGACCGGCACCAGCGCGCTGTTCATAGTAGAGTTCGTTCTCCGCGGACGGGACCCGATCGGCCGTGGCCCGGCCCCGCGTGAGGGGGGCGAGTACAATGCGGTTTTTGAGCTCCAGGTCCGCACCGAGTTGAAGCGGCGTTAAGAGTTTGTAGTTTGTAAGGGCAGCGGCCATGAGTGGATTGATGGAGCTTGAGGACGCCAGTCGAGGAATGAAGGAGCGCGTAGACGATCGTCGGGGGCGGGAGGGGGGGCTTTATTTATGTGTACTACCTATCATCCACAGCCCCCCCCCACCCTCAAAGATCTCGTCGACAGGCGACGGATCCTTCCTTTATCGTATCGTTTAAGCACGTGCGCGGTCCGATCCATGGTCCTTGCCTGGACGACTTTAGAAACGTACCTAAACATTCCCACGCGTCAATGTCTCTCTCATAGGTACAATCAGGCCCAAGAGCACACAGACAGAACAATTGAAACAAACGTGACGTTGTTGTTTCCATTGTATTCAATAAAGAAGAGAAAAACAATGCATTGACAGGGTAGATGAGAGTGGGCGCGGAGAGGAATCATCCGAGACTACACCTACACCGTAGAAAAACCAATTAATTAATGGTCGTATCCACCTTGCCAGATCTTATACTACCTGGTCTGAACACTTTTGAAGGCAAGCCAGTATGCGCCAATCGTCGTTTCGGTTAAGTTGTGCTTAAAACCGTGCAAATTAGAAAGTGTATTTTGTAGAGTTACTTAACTAGCTCTCCGTAAATGAAAGCAACTTCACTGTAACTGCCAATGTATGCAAAAAATATATACGCTCTCATCAGCCAATGGGCTTTCACCATCTTGTAAGAGCGCCACATGCAAGGTGGGTACACGAACTTCCAACACACACCACCGACCACAACACCGAAACGGAGAAAACACCTTGATCCCGTTGCGTGCTCCCCCTCCCCACCACACGTTTGGGAGAGCAATCCCCGACTCGGACCACATGACACTGGAGACAAATCCAAGTTCCAACCACTTGCGCACAGTCGAAACACTCGTTCACGATCAGGATGACGATGGCTTGAGGTCTGGTGTCAGTGCCAGTGCACTACGCACTTTCTCCATCCAGCTTTAGCAGCGCTAACACGTCCTCGATGGATTTCTTTCTCATCGGTCCAGCTCTTCAGCAGCGCTTTCTCGAGTCTACCAGCGATCTCTTTGCGTACAGCCGAGGCCCATGTTTGATACTCGCTGCTCTTCAGTATGCTCTCGTCGAATGGATGGTTCCGCACAAAGTCTTTAAGTTTGTACGTTCCGGACGATCACCCCTCAGTACCAACGTCATGTATTATACTGCTGGCAGCGGCTGCAAGTAGTTCACCCCCGGTCCGCTCTTCCGGGTCCGTCGCCATCTCGGTCGAGTTGGATGATCGCAGCTCGTGCTTGTCTTGCTGCGATGTGCGAGTCGCTGTCGAGGACGTACTCAATGGATGCGCCCCGATGATGCATGTGAGCTGAGAGATGGTAGCAAGTAGGACGAATAGTTACATGCGCTTGGTCGCGCTCAGCGTCCTGACGGAAGTCATTCGTTGAAACCTCCTGCGTTGAAACTTCCTGCGTTGAAACCCGATGATTGCCAAGTGAGGAGGAGGTACACGCTGTTTTTTTTCCTTCTGGTACTCTCTCACCAACTCTAGCAGTGAACGTTCCAGATGTGAGTAAGGGATGGTGTGGGAGGCTCCCATGTTGAAGTAGGGGCAGGTAGGGCGAACCCTATGCGCACCCCATGTTTCTGATATCCGCACCCCATCTTATATAAAATCATGTTTAAACAGAACATTCATTATTTAATCACGATTACGAGAACTAATAAGACTGCTGAAAAATGAGCTCTACGGAAGCAAGTGGC
>CM047592.1:1692845-1747101 GCA_026184515.1 Peronosclerospora sorghi | reverse complement strand
CTATCGCCTTACGTTCTCGTTGTTGATAAAGATGGCGATGTCCGATCTGGCCTGGCGGAGGACCAGATCGGGATTAATAAGTTTTTTCCTCCCCAAAAGGCTCCCACCGGAGCCGATCGGGACTATAGCAGGTCTTGTTATAGTTCCGGAAAGGATCAGGACCTTGGTCCTGATCCTATGTATATGAATGAAAAAATTGATGGAAAACCAGAAGATGAAAATTACTTGGAGGCTGACTGGAACGATCCGGTCTACCTCCCTAAAGTCCCCAAAGTACCCAAGGTGCCCAGAGAAGGGCTTGGAATGCCACCCGACGAAGACGACTTCGAAGAAAAGTCGAAGGTTGGGGATGAGGCTATCACCAAACAAGACCTGGACAAGATGTATTATGTTTTTGAATTGAAGCGATTTGTTCGCCAAAACTAGGTCTTTCGGGTGTTGGACCTCCATATCCCCGACCGTCTTCTCGGTCCCACTACCGAGCCGATCCAGAGTGATCGACCATTACGGCTCGTCAAGAATTTGGTGGCGATGTTGGCGGAGGTTGGCATTAAAATGCAGAACCCCGCCGGTGTCAATAAATTGTTTGAATTTGATGCTTGGAGACTGGAGGCGTCGATGTCGGACCTCCATGACCGTTTGGTGCCACTGGTGGGGGCGGTTCGCCGCCCAACTCCCACCACGGCAATGAAGGTCGCCGAAGCCTCCACATAGCTTGTTGACATTGGTTCCGATAATGATTGATCTACCAGTCTTCACCGGCTTCTAACAGCTCATCAGAGTTGGATACCGGTGTCGACCGGATGACCATGGGGGTGGACCATGCCCGGTCTGAACAAAAAAGGGACATGCGGCAGCAAGGGGCTGTTTGCCAGTCGGGGCTCCAGCAAGCCCCACAGGCCTCAGTTCCGCAAAATGAGGGTATCAACACGTTGCCCATGACGCCTGCCAACGTCCAAGCCATGTTTGAGACGATGATGCAACGTTTCATGGAAGAACGGGTTAGACCACCTATGCGCCCACATGTCCAAGACCCGTCTACCTGTCAAGGTGTCAATGTTTGCAAATATGTGTATATGGAATCGGTAAAATCTATGGATAAGCCTATTAGAAGTGATAAACCAACCGGCAAGGGAAGGCGCAAGCCGCAACCGGCAAGACCGCGTAGACCAAGCAAGACAAGTGACTGTGATATGGAGTCGGTCGGCGGTCTTGACAACCATGGTGGGTCAGATGGTACAGGCGCAGGCAAGGTGCGCAAGGCTAACCTAGCCTCCACTACTGCCTACGAATTTGGATCTGCTGCGATTCCGCGCATCCGTATGGCCGCGACGACCGACCTCAAGGACTTCACCGGCAAGGATGCTGATGAAGACCAGGCCCGGTCTTGGTTCAGTCGGGTCAAGTCTGCGTTCCTGCGAGACCCGACCCCAAAAAGCGAACGTTGTTTAATCTTCCGGGATTTGTTAAAAGGACCGGCTGCGAACTGGATTCAACAGTTGGGTCGGGGCGTCCGGTCTGACTGGGACCTGTTATGTGCGGAGTTTGAAGGTCAATATTGTAACTCCGGATTTTCAAGCGCCCGTAAGTACCACCATATGCAGAAGCGGGCCGACGAAACACCGATCGAGTATTTGCATCGGTTGAACGTGGCTGCACTTCGCGCCGGCATAACAATCAAAGAGAATAACCCGCCGAACGGTGCCGCCTTAGAACATGTGGGTCACTATATTAGTACCCTTGACGATCAAGAACTGGCGGATCAGCTTACTCTACTGCGTATTAAGGATGCGGGCGAAGTCGAACAGACCCTGCGGACGTTACAACAGTCGCGTAGTATGAGAGCGAAGACCGCTGGTGGATCAGGTCGCTATCGTTCCAAGACCCAGACCGATCCGGTCAAGAGACCTTAAACCAGACCGACCCGAGCGGTCAAGGCAATTGTAGCTGATGACAGCACGGGGTCAGAAGGGGAAAGTGGAAGTCCATCCAGCCAGGAGTCATCGGATGAAGACCAGTATCGTTACGTCTATGTTGCGGGACCTTCCCCGAAGACCAAGTCGAAGTCCGACCAGGTGGACCGGAAGGGAAGGAACGGAAGCAAGTCCGATCCAGACCGACCTCGTCAGAAGTGCTCCCACTGTGGGTAGAGCAAACATGATGGACCAAACTGCTGGAAGAAGATGGTGTGCAAGAAGTGCGAGAAACGCGGCCACCCGACGGACCACCGCCTCTTCGTATGCAAGTCATGTGTAGAGATCCACGAGGCCGTCCACTGCAAGATTGAAGAATTTTTTAACATGATGCGAAAGTGGTACGTGCCGGACAAGCACGCGGGGATGCTGCCGCCGGACGCAGATAAAAAGTTAAACTAGAACGCTCGCCAGGTTGGAATCTGGATCGAGCCAAGCGTTCTACGGTTCACATCTATGCATATGTCGGCAAGGAGGATAAGACCGACAATACACGTTCTATTCCAAATTGCGTCGACCGAGACCATCCGGTCTACAGTCTGAAGACCGATGAGTACTCCCGGACTAAGGTGGTTATGCAGTTGGACTTGCTGCCTGGAGAATCCCGCGGATACTGGAAGTATCACGCGCCTGATAAATGGTTCAAGCAGGCGAAAGCCTGTGGCAAGATTAATAACCAGAAAGCGACGATGTTGTTCGACTCTGGAGCTGAAGTCTCGATAATCGACTCCGCCTTTGCTCGTAAGGTCGGATGTCGTATAGACGATACCCAGAGACAAGAATGCGTCGGGATCGGCGAAAACTCTTATATGACCGAAGGAAGAACGCGTGTGAAAATTACTTTGTCGGGATCGCTGGTCTACTTTTTCAGCGCTTGGGTTGGCAAATTGGCTGGTCAAGACGCTTTACTAGGAATGGATTTCATGGTCCCAGCTGGTATTCGCCTAGACCTGTCACATGGAGTGCTTACGCTCCCGGATGAGGTCCAGGTCCAGTTGGCTGGTCGAAGACCTCTGTATGGTTTGTATACCGATCTGGTCCGGTGGGACCAAGACCTCAATATCCCAGTTGGTCGGTCTGCCGATACCCCGGTTGAGAAAGGTTTTCGTTCGAGGAAGTTGTGGTTGACCAGGGGCGATCGGTGTGTCTCGACATTCGTAAAGAGTGCTGGTCGACGTGATTTTGTCCGTGTTACCAATATCGGTGACAAGCCGCTGACACTGGACAATAACACTATTGTCGGCATGTGGTTAGCAGAAGGGAAGGGACCAAGGAAGATGGGGTTCGTCTCGATTGGGTCGAGGCGGTATGTCGAGTGGCAAAACCTGGCGTACCAATCGACCACCGATCTTATCAGCGATGATGGGTCGGTGGAAGAGGATACCTCACCTTTAGTGGAAAGACCAAGTTATGTCACCCCAAAAAAGATGTTGGTCCGAAGAAAGGCGCCGCAGTCACCAGGAACGGTGGACCATCAAGTAGACGAGCCGAGGATAGTCAACGTGGTGTCAGCACAAGACCAGGCGACAGCGGAGCAAGAAACGGTAGAAGGGGAACATGAAGTTGCTAGGTAGGACCATGACGGTATTCCTAATCAGAACGATATCAGTGAAGGACAGCCCGTCGATCAAGACCAGGGGCGTTCAGCCGGTCCAGATGGTCTAGGTGATATCACCCCAGAAGATGAACAAGTCTGTATACATGAAGGCGGGGAACAGTATATTCAGGAGCTGGAAAGCCAAATGGCAGTTCTCCCTGAAGTGTCTGCCGACTCTCCCGAAGTTACAATGGATGATTTACAAGTGGGTGATCAAGACCTTAACGGTCCAGACCAGATCGAGCAGTTGAAGAATATCATATGGAAGAAAATACATCTGCTGATAGGAAAGGGCAATGCCTTACCACCTGCAGCCCGTGGTGCGATTTCCGATATTGACGTTGGAGATGCCAAGCCGATTGCTCAGCGATGTCGACGCGTGGCGCCACAGTACCGGGAAAAGCTTTCTGATCTTATCAAAGGACTGTTTGCTACCAAAATTATTAGACCGTCGACCTCTCCATGGGCCTCGCCAATCGTAATTGTTATCAAGAAGAACGGCGTCGACATTAGGTTGTGCATCGACTATCGGCTGGTAAATCGGTTAACTAAACTTATGGTGTACCCGATGCCGCTGATTAATGATTTGTTGGAAGACCTGGACAAGACCTTGTGGTATTGTTCGCTGGACATGGCAAGTGGATTTTGGGTGGTCTCGATGACTGATCGAGCCCGTAAGATTTCCGCATTTGTGACACCGTTTGGTCTTTTCGAGTGGAACCGTATGCCGTTCGGTCTGAAGAGCGCACCCCAGATCTATCAAAGGTTGATAGACAACGCACTGTACGGACACTTCAAAATCAAGACCGATCGGGCTCCTGCCGAAAGTTATGATGTGGTTACAGAGGGTGAACCCGATCGGGAAAGAAGACCGTCCGTTCTAGGGAGGCGGTCGTACATCGACGACATTCTGATACCTGCCTCGTTATGGAACGATCTGTGCGAGAAGGTTGAACGATTGTTGGAGACATGCTACCGCTGGAACCTATCTATCAGCGCCATAAAAAGTTTTTGGGGTATGTCCAAGGTCGCCTATTTAGGTCATATGGTCTCGAACAATGGTCTAGAGGCTAATCCTAAGGACCTGGATTCGTTAAGCAACCTCCCGTTTCCTAAGTCTCTGAAGGCAATGCAGTCCTCCTAGGAAGTTTAAACTACTACAGCCGCTTCATCGAAGATTTTGCTATCTACGCGGCTGTGTTGTATGAGCTCCGGGAAGTGGACTACCATATGTTGCGCGATGAAGACCGGGCAACTTTACATGGGGGCGCCGACTCTGGTCTTGCTGCAGATTATACGCAAGTGGAGGCCGAAGACCATATGAAGCGTGCACAGTTTGCCTTTGGTATGGTGAAGGTTAAGATGGTGACGGCACCGAATCTCAAGCATTTCGCTCCCAAAAAAGTGCCGACCATTATTGTATATGCCAGTAAGTGGGCTATCTCTGCCACTTTAGTGCAAGATCACGATGGTGTGTATCATCCAGCCGGACGCTAAAACCAAATGAAGTGAACTATGGAATTGTCGAGAAAGAAGTTCTGGCGTTGCTACGAATTCTGGATGTGTGCTACAACCTGCTGGTCGGCCGACCTATAAAGGTCCTGTCAAGACGGTCTACTTTGGCCTGGCTACTATCATCCAATGGGATTGACGGACGTCTAGGCAGATGGTCGGCGGTCTTGTCGCAGTGGGCCCTCGAGGTCGTTAAGTGCACCAGGGGCGAGGAAGAGATATTGGGCACATTAGCTGCCAGTATCACCCCTCGGTCTGAAGTGGAAGAGGCATTGATAGCGATTGCCCCGAGGAAGAAACCTCGGCAGTCAGTTTCGAGACCGCCACCGACCGTCGACCGTGATGAAGAGCTCTTGGTCTTAAGTTTGGACGGATCAGCAAGCGTGAAGAAGAAGGTAGGCTCCTATAGTGCCATATTGTGGAAGTTGCCACAATGGTCTATAGTTGCATCCGCGGCCGATTTCACGCCGGATATTACTGTTAACGAGGCGGAGTACCGAGGTCTACTTCTATGTCTGGACCTGCTGTCGTCGCAAGAGAAGGGGCGAGCTATCATATGTGGTGACTCCAACCTAGTGATCAGGCAGATCACCGGAGAGATCGACTGCAAGGCTCCACGACTAAGGACGCTAAATGATCAAGTAATGAAGGCATTGAAAGACCATCCCAACACGAGCTTTTGCACGTGAAACGGGACTGGAACAGAAGCGCCGACTACCTCGCGACCAAGGCCATGCGAGACCAGACCGGGGCTACGATCACCGAGGAGGCCGTTCTTGATGAATTGATGAATATAAACAGGCTCCCCGAGGTGATCGGACCCAAGAACGCTCCGGACCAGGTGCATGTGATGGTTGCAACTAGACCGAAAGCTCGGAAGTCCCACCAACCGTTCCTTTGGGAACGGTTGAGTGAATCTGTTGTGCAACGACTAAGGGCAGAACGGATCCTCAAGGCGCAGGACGAAGAAGAATGGATTGTGAAATTGAAGACCTACCTGCGCGGTGAATTGTCTAAGTTGACGAATGGTCAAGCGAAAGAATGTGCCAAGATCGCAGACAGTTACGAAGTGGATGAGGATGGTTTACTATATTACTGCCGCGATGCCGACCAAGACAGTGCAGACCGGGACCGATTGGCGAAATTGGTGATACCTGAGTTGCTGCAGCCGGATGTCCTCCATCACTACCATGTGAGTCTAGAAGGGGGGCATCAGGGCATAGGCAGAACGTATAACAAGATCAGGTCCCACTTTCACCGGAGAGGTCTTTTCCGAAGTGTACAGAAATATGTGGGTTGTTGTACGGATTCCGAGACCGGAAAGGGTAGACCGGTAATCAAGGGGCGATCGCCCGGAAATATCAAAGCTACCTACCCTTTCAAGGTCATAGCGATGGACCATATACCGTCGCTGCCTAAATCGATATATGGCAATACTGAGTTGTTGATCTGGGTAGACCTGTTCACAGGTCTAGTTATTGCAAAGGCAAGTGCGTCCCGGTCTGCCGAGAAGATCGCCAAAAGTTACGAAGAATGCGTGTTCCGAAGGTTCGGCGCCGGCGAGGTCATCAGACACGACCGAGAACCCGGTTTCATGGCCGATGTGTTCCGGTCGTTTAACAATATGCTGGGCCAGAAACAGAGCGCGACGATGGCATATCGTCCGCAAGCGAATTGATCGGAAGAACGTATGGTACAAACTATTACAAGAGCAATCAAGATGTACGTTGCAGATCCAGACCAGCGCAATTGGGACGAATACGCAGAAAGGCTGGTGTTTGCACTTAACTCGTCGAACGATCGGGTCCGAGGAGAAACGCCTTTTTATCTTGCGTATGGATGGGACCCCCGGTCCACTCTTGAAGCCGCGATACCTATTGGCTGAACTCGGACCCGCGATCGTGATGCTCGGCGTTGGCGCATGCAGGTCCAGAAACATTACCAGCATTCAAGAGTATCAACGAAAAGTTACGTCAAGCTACACAAGACCGGGCAGACCGGAACAACTACCAGGTCCAACCCCACGATATAGAACCAGGGGCGAGGGTATGGTTGTACCTAGACCGAGTGAAGCAGGGCTATGCGAAGAAGCTGGCTCACATGTGGCACGGTCCTTTCCGTGTTGTCGAGCTGATTGGTGAACACGCTGCCCGTCTAGTAACAACCGGCACGGAATACAAGGTCTTCCCGATCGTACATGTGTTCAAGTTAAAACTGGTCCGAGAATTTCCTGATCGTCCCAAAATACCCTGTCTAGTAGACGAGGCAGAACGGTTTGATTTCGATGAATCATTACTGCCGGAGGACAGTTGGGAACGACCGCTGGAGAAGGACGAATTTGAAGTGGAAAAGGTCTTAGATGTCTGATCGGTCAAGAAGACCAGGTTCGGCCGGACCCACCGAGAATATCTGGTCCGATGGAAGGACCATGATGAAACAACTTGGATCGATGAGTCCGACCTGAACTGTGGAGCACTACTACGAGAATTCGAACGGGACCGAGTCAGTCGGAACCGTTTCGCAGTGATGAAGACCCATGAAGACCAAGACCAAGACATGCAGTAGCATCGGTCTTCCCGACCGGTGTGAAGAGGTGGAAGGTCTTGGGTCTTGTGTATTGTGTATTGTGAATATGTGACGAATTGTAATAGTGGAGTGACGAACGTGGATTGTTTTTTTCGCTATGTAAGTGAAACGGTTGGTGATAACGTGTCTAGTGCAACTCTGGAGAAAGTGGTGGAATTAGCTCAAGTGATTTGATGACCGAACATGTGAAAAAAAACGATGATATATATTAAGTGTTATCTGGTCGACTACTTACGACCTCAATCGCCATCCCCCCACAGACGGCCGACGGTCAACGACGGATGCTTTTCAACTTGGTCCTGGTACTGGTTACGCCAAGGTTCTTGTTGGTCTAGTTGGACCAAAGCATCCTTGAGGTCCAAGACCGGTGTAAAGCACCCAAGACAGGGGTACCATGTGACACCGTCAGCCAGCAGCCGGGTCCTCTCGATGCGACGCCGCGGCATATGAAGTACAACTGGATATAAGAACACATCGACGTCGCACTCGTGGGCCAGCATCCCGTCCAAAACATATTGGCACAGGGACTGCCAGGCCTCACCCGCTCTGATCCGACGCCGCTTGCGCTTGTTCTGGATGGTCGCCAAGCCAGGGTCTTGCCGAACTCGTTCAGGGGGAAGCACCAGATAGTGGGATGCCTCCCAGATGGCTTGGGCGTGAGTCTTGTTAGAATATTTCACCCGACTCATGAAAGCATTGGCCCACGGAGTCGAGTGGAAGATGAACCCCAGCTTGGGATGCTCGAAAATCTTCCACGGCTCGTCAGCGTACAAGAAGGAGATCTGTGCCGACGTGATCAAGTCCGGCCGCCATTCCGACGCGGCAGGAGCTTTCTTCGCCGGCGGGAAAAGCCAATGGTCTGGACGAGAGAAAGACCGGGCCAGGAGCTGCTTGGTCAGGGCGGACCGGCGTAAACAACCGATCTGCCCTGGCGACCACGGCAAAGTATCATAACGCGTTCGTGGCGGAAGGGAAGAACTGTCGATTGCCACGTTGGCCAACAAAGCATCTTTGTGGAGCTTGGAAGTCCCAGGCAAGACCGTAGGTGTTGACTTTGTCGACACATGAGGTGGTGGAACGCCACCATGCGGACCGGTCTGCTTGGTATGCTCCGAAGTCGATGCAACTTGAACAAAACTTCCATGTGGACTTGTTCGCGACTTGGTTGGGATGGGGACAGCAAACTACGAATCACCGGAGTCTTCGCCGGAGTCATCCCAGGACGAGACCTCTGAATACTTGGCATGGTCAGCACGAGGGCGCGAGGGCGCTTGAGTTTTGGCAGGGTTGCAGGCATCACTCACGTCCAATCTTGGGTTCACGGGAAGCGCCTGCGTCTTGGCTCGCTTATGAGGCACCGCACGCTTCCCCCCTAGTTCGGGGTCGCGCGCTATGCCCCGCGCCCTCGATCCACCCGGCGCGCTTGCGCGCTTCTTGGAATTTTGTAAAATATTGGACTGTGGAATTTTGGCCAATGGATGGCGCCGGTCTTGGTCCTGGTGCAAGTCGACCAGGGCGGCCGACGCAGACCGGTCTACGCTGGAGGCAGCAACCGGATGCCGACGAGGACGAAACAGGTCAACCAAGCGCTGATGACATTCTTTTAATACCGCCCGACGACCGTTCGCTGCCTGCGTCCAATCGTTCGACTTGCGTTCACAAGACTGGACCTCCTCGGTCTGGTCTTGAATCGAAACTCGGAGCTCAGTGAGACGCCTCTCGAGGTCGTCGCTTTGAATGCTTAACGTGGTCTGGTCAAGCAGGTCTTCCGCTTGCTGCTGTTGGACCAGCACAGCTGCTCCCGAAGATGAAGCTGATGAGCCTCCAAGCGGGTCAACCTATTGCGCGCGTTTATTAGTCTGGTCAAAATCTGACGCAGCTGGAGGTCATGCGTGTTCGACTGCCGATCGGCGGCAAGCAGGGCATTGATCGCCTTGCTGATGCCAGGAGGTATACGGGCTGGAGGTATACGGGCTGGAGGTATACGGGCTGAAGACAAACGAAGGTTAGAACAGGTCCAAGGTGAAGACCGGACATGCATGCTTACGTTGTGTCGCCTGTTGATCAATCTGCTCCTGGAGACGTGCGATCTCTTCAAGTGCGTCTTGCAACTGCGTGTCGGTCCTGGTCTGATGCCCTGCCGATGTCCGAGGTGCAGTAGAACGATGGGGGCTGCCAGACCGGACCGACCGGACGGGCGAAGTGGCATGCGATGACGTGGTATGCGAGGTGCCTACAAGAACGGTCGTTAAGGAAATACAAGAAGGTCAAGTCCAGCAGTGCAAGTACCTGGAACGGATGAAGAAGATGGTTTCTCCATGTCGGAAAAGTCTGAATGACCAAGGTTCAACTGAATTTGATGGACGAGGTCAGATGGTTGTCGTTGTGCGACACGGTCTGACTCAGGGGCGGCTGTGGAGAAGCGTGCCCAAAATTTGGCACACTTCTGGTCAAGTTTCGTCAAGGCATTTGGTCTAATTTCGGATTGGTTTAAACAAGGGGGGCTTTTCAGCCTATCAGACTCAAGAAGTGTCAAGAACGCAAGATTTGGTGAGTCACCCGACTTTGGGTATTTTACATATTTTTGTGGGGGTACATTTAGGGACTATAGGGTAGTAGTATTTTAGTTGTGGGTTTACCTTTTACGACAGAGGTTATACCTTTAAGTAAGGAAATCTTTTAGCTTTCGGATAAGTGGCTGAAACCTCTTCTGGTCTTGGTTCACACCACAGCTAGGGGTCGCCGTTCTTCCCTTTTCGTACACTAGTCGCCTCCGCCCGCCGCGGAGTGTTTGGGGGCAGAGGGTCGAATTATCCCCTCTCGCCCATTATACCCGGTCTGGACGCGCCGCACGCGCACTTTGGCCCACCGGAAGTCCCTCGACGGGATTACGATTTGGCGATCTCAACAACTCAACTCAAGTACGTTTGGAACGTGCTATTCACTGGATTGGTCTTGGCGTGGAGATATCGTTTGTGGAGTTTCACGCGGACATATTGGCTTGTTTTAATATTGGTTGGAAACTAGACCGGTTTTGGTCTTATTTCGTATTGGTCAGGGGCTAGACCGGAACGGTCGGTCTACCCTCTATTATTTCGTATTGGTCAGGTCTGGATCGTTTGGACGATCGACCTATTGTAAGTTATCTCTTGGAAGTGTTTTTGGTCTGATTGTGTCTGGGGTGAAGAGTTCCGCCCAAGAGATACCTACCCAGATCGGTCTTCTATATTCAAGACCGCTTCGATCCAATCTGCGATTCCGATCCACCGAGTGTGTAACTAGCCCATTCCATCGGGTACACAAGGTGATCTTGACACTAAACAATCGGACCAAGTGGGTTCTGATGACGACCGGTCGTCTGCTTGCAGCGGACGATCGGACCAGATCTCGAGTGGTGGTCCGCGGAGTACCCCCTCCGAAAGTTGGAAGGCTGGGCGCGATGGTGGTAGTCAGGTTATCGATGCTAATGTTTTCGATTTAGAACTTGACTCCACCACAGCTTTGCCATTTCAGCGTAGTTCTCGCTTTATTTGTGGAGATAATTGGCTAATCCAATCCACCTACGTAAATCTATAAGATTTACAGGCGAACAGGCGAAGGCCACTCCACGATGGCTTTCACCTTCGCGGGATCCGCCCGCACTCCATCCTTACCGATGAAGCATCCGAGGAAAGGAATTTCCTCAGCACCAAAGATACATTCGGATGCGTTTTCATACAACTTATGCTCTCGCATACATTCGAGCACCGCTCGAAGGTGTATCAGATGCGTCTGAACATCAGACGAGTCGCCTTCCGCTCGACTATGAACGAATATATCGTCGAAGTACGTCTGAGCGTACTTCCTATGAGGGTGGAAGAGTTGAGTCACCAAGCGATTGAAAGTATGGTGCATTTGAAAGCCCTTGTGGCATAACAAGCCACTCCCACAGCATGCCGCTAGGCGTGCTGACCGCTGTAAGCGGAATATCGGACACTCGCACGAGCACCTGATAATACCCGTCCACCAGATCTAAGGCACTGTATACAGTACAGCCCGCCATATTGTTCTGGAGGACATCCTTCCGAGGAATCGGAGTCTGCATGGGTACCGTAGCTGCATTCAGCTTGTTGTACGCATGCACAATGCGCCACTTTCCGTTCGGTTTACGAACACAAAAAGTGGGAGATGAGTGAGGAGACTTGCTCTCCCGTACCATTCCTGCCTATTCTTTCCCCTTGAAGAATGCGTCGATGACGTCGCATTGTTCCTTGGGGAGAGGCCACTGCATAGTGACGCAGTATTGGTTCCAGGAACCAAATCAATTTCATGTCGGACTCCCCGATCTGGTGGTAACCCCATAGGCGGGTTGTCACTAATGACATCTCCGAATTCCTTTAACAAGGAATGGTAAGGGTCCTCAGGATCCGCAAGGATCTTGAGGCCGATTCGGGCATTTAATGCCTGTTTGGTTTTCACCAAAACTGACTCGTCCATCGTGGATGAGGAGTTCAACTCCTCTTCCGACGCAACACGACGACCTCGTCGATTTCATCTGCTTTCAAAGCAGTTTCAAACTCGTTATCGTGCTTCTCCAGGCGTGTGTAGTATAGTACCTCACCTTGTGGCGGTGAGCCAACGACAACAGTTCGCCTACCCCAGGCAACCGTTCCAGGCTTACGCCTTCTTTGACAACACCTGTCACACTATTCAGCATCCTGTAGGACTGCTGTACTGGCCTCGGGACTCATCCCGACACCCAGATGGGGAGAGTCAATTGCCCATCTATTGGAAGCGCCACGCGCCTATCCACAGAGGTCTCTACCTCTACCACCGGTGACTCGCCGGTCTCACCTATATCGGCGTAGTCGGAATCATTTCCGACGTGCGAAAGAGACAAACTTCGGGTCTCTTCGCTTGGAAGCGCCTAGCGCTTAACCACAGGGGTCTCTACCCCTACCACTGGAGTCGTCTCAGAGGAATCCACCTCTGTCAATGGCGACTTGTCAGTATCGCCTATAACGGCGTGATCGGAATCATTTCCGACGTGCAAAAGAGAAGAACTACGGGTCTCTTTGCTTGGAATCGCCTCGCGCTTATCCACAGGGGTTTCTACCCCTACCACTGGAGTTACCTCAGAGGAATCCACCTCTACCACTGGCAACTCACCAGTCTCGCCGTTAACGGCGTGGGGATTAACCGCCGAATCCCCCTCGTAAAGGAACTCTTCCTTAACGCCATTGGGAATGATCATTACAGACATCCCAATCTCTGGCATCTCACGCCAGAATTGCTTTTGCGATCGAGCAAAGGTGGGTTCATGACTCGCCAATGCTTCACCCGACCGCGGGTGCGTTGAGCCAATGGACTTAGACTTCCAGTCTATCCATGGCTCGTGGCGTTCCAGCCACTTCACTCCATGCACAGAATGAGGTCATACATCGAGTCCAAATCCAGGACTAGGCAACCTTCTAAGCTGTTGAAGTCTGCATACTTCAGCTTAAGGTCAATCGAGACCTTGGGTACAGAAACCTGTACGCCCGTCGCAAGACGGACCGTGGCAACGTCACGAGAACGTTCCCCTAGGGACTCGGCATACAGCAGACTCTTCTCTACAGAAGCCCGTATGACATAATTTTTAGTCGCTCCAGAGTCCATCAAGACTCTCCAAGGCTTATCAAAGCCTTTCACGTCCGCAAGGACTACCAGCAAACCTGGCTGGTACACCAACTTGGTGCTATAAAGCACCGCTTCCTTCGGGGCTTTGTGCTGTCGTCCCCTACCCTGGGGCTTAACAGCACCGAGGGGTCCCCCAGTAGGGCGCCCCGCACCTACTGTGAGCCGTCGTTTCCCGATGGCTTGGGCAAGGGCTTTTTCCCCACCCTTGGTCCCTTGTAGCTAGTGTCTCGCTGGGGATTTTTCGGACACTGTTCCGCAGATGATCCGTGCTTCCACACAAGAAGCATCTCAGCGGCCCATGTCGCTGCAGCAAAGATAAGAGCTCCGCCTCGAAGCTCTTCGAAAAAGAGTCAATATGACTCTTAGCGGGAGGTTTCTCCTCCGCTTCGACCTGACTAAGGTCCATGGGTTAGGGACCCACCTTAGAGGAACGGAAGTTCCTCTCGGCGTTGAACTCCATCTTGAACGCCTCCCCCAGGGATTCGGGTCGGCATCGGAACAATTCCGAAAGTGCTGGACCTTCTCTCAGGCCACCCATGAAGACGGGGATGGACACATCGTCCGAATACGCTTTCGCGTACATCCCTGCCAACAGGGTCTTAAGTTCTTGGATATATGTTCCCAAGTCCTTAGTGCCCTGACGGCACCTCAGAAACGCCAGCTGATTCTGGAAAACCAGATCAGGCGTTGCGTACATGTCCATAAGCTTCTGCTTTTTAGGACCTTCCAGGTTGGGAACACGTCGGTGACTGACTCCGAACATGTAAACGCCCATGCACGGGCTTTACCCGTAAGATGGGTCAATGCAAGTCCCACTTGCAAGTGATCAGCGATCACATTCGCTGTGGCGAAGGTCGTTTCGACCTCTCGCAACCAAACGTAAAGGTTGTCACCCTTCTCTCCGGTGAACTCCTTTATCTTAAAAGATAATAGGGGTCGCACCCCCGTGGAACTACCTCCACTACAACTCGCCTCATGAGCGATGAGGGCATTTACCCTTGCCTTACGGCCTCAAGTCCCTGCCCCACTAGGAGCTTCATGCCTTCGTCTCCCAATAAGGGTAACAGCCTTTTAAAGGCTTCCTGCTGGACGAGGGTCAAACTATCCCAATCGTCCTGATTCATCCTTTGCAGAGGATGCCTTTGTCTACCAACACAGGTGGATTGACTACAAGTGCTACCATATGTAGCCGGTGCGTATACGCACGGTGCGGCTAGCGCACAGAGGAAGACTCTTCCTTAAAGCGGTGTCTACCGCTACTTAGCCGATACGCCTTTATAAAGGGCTTAGTAGGAGAGATCTCCTAGTCGGGGCCAAGATTCCCGGGTTGGTTTACTAATTATCCTTAACGGCTGTGTTCCCTTTACGGGATGTAAGTAAAGGGAGGGCTCCCTCTTACCTACGACACTCACTGCACGCGCGACCGGTCTAATTCGCGCGACTGCACTTTAGAGTGAAATGTAAACTGAATATATTTAATATGTAATTAGCCTAAACTAATTTAAACTAATATAAACTATATGTAATACTAAGCAGAATATTCCAAATTCGTACCTAGCTAAAATGTAATGTACACACCTGTGTACCGACACGTGGATGGCTGACTCACCACCACACCAAGGGCCCCTTCCCTAATTGGTTAAAATAACCAAAGGTTCGAAACCTTTCAAACCGGTCAATACTGACCTCAACCGTAGTGTACTCATGTACAGCAACATTACATGTAACTCGAATGTAACCCCGTTACATCAAGGGCCCGATAACACCTAGAGATCGGATGGGCAACCGGTATTTGGTAAAGTTCATCGACTACAATAGCAACTACGTGCGAATTTTCTTGGCTAAAACTAAGGACATGCAACCTGTGAAGGAATATTGAACGCGCTTATTGTGGAGCGAAGATCAAAACCTTTATATATTTGAGGAGACGTCATAGACGGCGCCTACTGTCCGATAGTCTTCCGCTATTTTTTTGTTTGCTCTGCTCTATTTGTGTATCTTGTTAGAAATAAACTTAAAGTCTGTCTTCACTATGCCAGATCTAATACTACCTGGTCTGAAACCCTTTTGACCAGGTAGGATCTAAGGCAGAGGATAGTGAGTACGCGACGATCGTCGCGTCGTGCAAGATTCAGCTATGTTGTGCTTAAAGCTAAAATTGAAAAGTGTATTATGTAAAGTTAGCTAAGTAGTCAGTCATACTAAAATGCAACTTAAAAGTAACCGTCAATGTATACCTAAAATATACTCCCTTATCAGCCAATGGGCTTTCACCAACTTGTAATGGCGCAAAAACACAAAATGGTTACACAGACTTCCAACACTCCTCCTGGAAGACCGGAGGCTGTATACCCATCATGTCAACCCCAGGCATGCACGCAACTCTTCAATCAAGATAATTTTATTTTTAAAAGTAAAAAAAAATATTTTTACGCATATATTAATTTAATTTTAATTTGTGGCAACATAACATAAAGGTAATGTAAAGGACTGCAAATCCTTGGTGCAATAAGGTCCTTGGTCAGTAGGTCTGCTAACATCTCCACACTTGGCACATGGGTAGTCGAAATTATACCCTTCCGTGAAAATTACTTAATAAACTTTAACTTCACGTCGATACGTTTCTCACTAGCGGCACTCGCTTCATTCTCTACTTTATTGATCGCCGCCTGGTTATCCATCTTGAGCACCAGGGGCGTCTTTGAACGTAAACCAATTTCCATAATCTATTCCCTAAGACCCAACGCCACCCTTCCATCCATCGAAGCAGCAACAAATTCCGCTTCGGCAGTCTAACGTGCTACTGCTGTCTGCTTTTGCATGCCCGGATGACCAGCACACCATTAACAAACGTCACCATAGCCGAAATGCTCTTCTTATCCAACTTGTCAGCCGCAAAATCAGCGTCACTAAAGACCATAATTCGCAATGGCTGTGGTAGCTCATCATCGTGCTTTACCTTCAATTTCAAATCGCTTGTCCTCTTCAAATACTCGAGGATGCTCTTTGTAACTTTGTCATCTCCAACAGTGGGTGCATGAGTTCTGCGTGTTGCACTGTGCACCGCAAAAGAAATATCGGGGCGTGTGCACCGTGAAATCCAAAGCAGACTGCCCAAAAGTGACTGAAAATTTCTGATGCACGGCATATTGACCTTAGGTCGCACCGGCAAAGGTTCACAAAAGTTTCATCATCACCCAACACCAGCACCGGTGTCCGAGCAGAATTCATCTTTGCTGTTTGTGCGTGCTCAGAACTTTACAAATTGTAGCTTGCTGATCCAAAATATATCCGCTCCTTGGATCACCTTCAATTCTTATTCCCATAAACTTCGTCACGTTGCCCAAATTTTTCAGCTCCAACCGTTGCATATCCACGAAAAACTGATGCACAATTTCTGGTACCCATAACCAGCAGGTCGTTAACGTAAGCACCGACCACAACTGTCTCGCTTCCAGCGTGCTTAACGAAAATACAAGTGTCTGTGACATTGTATGAAATTGAAATTTGCCGGAGTCTTACACAAGCACTCATGCCACAGGCGCCCAGCCTGCTATATTCCGTAGAGGTTTCGCTTCATCTTGAGGGCTAAGTCCTTTTTCTATTCTACACCGAAATCCTTCAATTTTTCTCGACTTATGGACATCCCTTGCGGTACTTGTAGATAGATTTCCACATATTCTTCAGCCTAGGCTTTGGGGTAGGCGCTCGGTACATCGCCGTGGCGTGCTGTCACGCCCAAAACTTGTGCCAGCATTAATAGAAACTTCACATTGTTCAGTTCCATGACTGTCGAGAAGGTAAAAAGGTAATCGTCACCAAAAAATTGCTTTTCTCCCCTGGCGACCAACCTCGCCTTGTACCCATCCCCCGACCCATTTCCATTCACCTTGGTTTTTTACACCCATTTTGTCGGGAGAGGTACCTTGTTTTCGAGGCGACGCACGACATCCCATGTATCCAGATCTTGGAGCGACTTAAGCTCCTCCATTTCAGCTTAACACCACATTTTATCGTGCGAACCACCATGTGCCTTCCTAAACCTTTTAGGATCTGGCTGCATTTTAGACGTAACATCCATTTAGGCCCTTTGTTCGCACACTGGAAATGGCATAGCGCACTTTCCGGACCTTGTTCATTCACAGTAATATCACCCTAAACACCATCTCTTGGAGCCACTTTCGCCTGTCAATGCTTCATACTCCTTGGCTTTCAGCGTCTTTTTCGACTTCCTTCGTGACTTGCGCGTACCTTGGTCACCCATTTTTGCGCGCTTCGGCGCCCCTTTTAGATCCGTTGCCTTGTCAATCCTGCGTTTAAAATGCGCCGCTATTTCCTTTGGTTTGTTCGAACGTAATTTCACCAGCTCTTGCATGTCATTTTCAGCTTCGCCTTCCAGAGCCCTTGTGATCTTGTTTCTCGTTTCACCGCTTAGCGTTTCGATCGCGGTGACATGCCTCGTCACCGTGACCACTCGATCCTTCATAAGCAATACTATGCAGCCCTTGGTTTCATCGTTTATACCTAATCCCAGCGCGCTCAGCGTGTCTCGCGAGTTCCTTATTCTTCGGTCCCGCCAAACCATGCACGGGAACGCGAAAACCACTATGTCCGTAATCGACGGTCTCTTTCCGGTCAGCACTTGAACGGGATACAGTCGACCTTGATTCGACCTTGTCGGAGTGCGGTTGAGTATGTAAGCGGTATACTCAGCCGCCTCCGGCCAATAAACCAGCGGAACGCCAGATCCGAAAATCATACAGTGGAACATATTAAGGATGGTCCGGTTCATCCGCTCCGCTTTTTCGTTTGAAGCCGGATTTCTGCTTCCGTGATTTGGCGACGAATACCAGTCTGTTTGAAAAACAGATCAACATTATGGTACTCGCCGCCGCCGTCGGTACGCAGCACGTGTACACGGCACGAAAATTCATTTTCAAACCAGGCTAAAAATGACCAAACATCTTGGGCGCCCTGTCCTTGGTGCGTGCGGCAAAAACCCGAACGTAACTTGAAAAATGATCCACAAAAAACAATCAAGTATCTGTTGCCACGCCTGCCACGCCTGCCACGCGGAGTGATGGGACCCTTCAGGTCGCTGCAAATTACTCCTCCGATTCTATCAATCGGCGAATTGGCACCCGAATCTTCCTTCGGATGAGCCTTTCGCGTGGTTTTGCCCTCAGCACAGGTCAGGCAATTTGGCCTGCTAGTGTCTGTAAGGGCTATGCCTGACCTGGGGTCCCTGGCCAGTCTTTCGACAGTATCATATGCCAGGTGATCCAAGCGCACGTGAAAGTGGTGCAAGCTTCCAGTGTGGACGTCAGCACCGACGTCTTCCGACCCACCGCTTAGCACCATGCTCGCGAAACCGTTCGAATTATACCTTCCTTTTTTCACGGCCAAATTTGCCACAAAAACAGATCCAAATGTCTTCACGTCAAACAATTTCGTGCCTTTCAGCATCAATAGCACTTAATGACCATCGTCAGCGATGTGCAACCTTTTTCGCGCAACTTTCCGAGCGAGATTAATTTTTTTTGCCAATTTTGGCGCGAATTATACTTCGGTCAAGACAATGATCGTTGAAGTTTCATCACATGTATGCAACGTAACCTTGACAACATTTGTGGCCTTCAACGTGCCGCAATCCGGGAGTGCAAACGCGCCACTTGGACCTCACTACCTGGCATCCTCCAGTAGTTTCTCGATTGACACCAAGTGCCTACTGGCTCACTGTCAACAATCCATGTATTTTCGTCAATTTCATCACTTCGCATGTGGCAACATTTGCGTTTACAGCAAAATCCACTGTCAATATAAGAACTCCTTGACTGTCTTTCGTTCGCCTTTTGATTTTTTCTTTCACTACGGTTTCCACCGTTTTTTCGATGCTTTTCCGGGCAATTATTCTGTATATGCCCTTCATCTTCACAAGTATAGCAGCATTGTATACTTCTACTTGGAGTGACTGCATGCGCTTTCATCTTATCAGCTGGCTGCTCTTGAGAGCATCATCTTCCATCTCTTAAGCCCATGCAACGAGCTCTTGAGCGTGGCATAGATAGTACTGCCAAGCAGGATCGTACCTTGTCATCAGCATAATCTTTAATCTTGGCGCAGCAAACTTGACAATATTTTCCACTATTAACCTTTCACTCGACCCGCTTTCTCGGGCCAGATCTACTAGGTATAAGTAATGATGCGTCCATGTGCTTCGCGAGTCTTTCTCCGCGGCAAACCACATGACAGCTTGATGGTGGGGTATGTTAATCTTGAATCCCAACCACATCTGCTCCAAAACGTAATTCAATTGAGGGCACCTCTGCCACCACGAACCAATGTTTGAACGGAAATATTCCGCGGCAGTGCCCTCAATATATTAGCCAAGCTTATTAACTTTCAACCTCTTGGTCCAAACGAAACCGGATGTAATCTCTCCAATCTCGATGGCCTCCATGAATAGGTAGGCCCACCGCTTGAACCCCGCACCTAGACCTTGATACAGCTCCTTCCTGAAAATTTTTGGACTGCTGACTTGGAAATCTTATGTCCACCATGGCCGAAAAACGGCGCATGCACACGTTCAGCAGGCATATTCATGCCGCCCGCACCCGGCACTCCAGCTGGTGCCTCGCGAGGTTCTGCATCCATATTCGGGCGTGGCCTTGCTCAACTTCCACTCCTTCGTCCTCGGCCAGATCATGTACAATTTTTTCGTCGTCACTCATAACGTCTTGGTGTACTGTAAAACACGCGTTCCAACTACTCCGGATGTACTAATGCGCGTATTTTTACGATGAGACTATAGCAACAGAATTAATGTAATACGCAAACAAACTTTATTACCCACGTTATATTCCAGGTTATATCCACTTGGAGTTCCACTGTAATCGAATCGAGACCGTAATAATATCCACAAGCCACGAAATTAAAAGAGAGAAACTTCCACACGTAATCACGGCGTACTGCGCTCCAATCAATCACTTGCGAGATAAAAGTCAAATTCAAAAGTGATTTTATTTAGTGTTAAGATTTATACTTAAACTAATAATATGCATATATGTAAGTTTGCGTAACTAACATAAGTTATGTACACCACACCATGATTTTATCGAAAAGTCGCCGAAAAACAATTCATGCGACGTGAGGCGCTGCAGGAATTGCGCGCACTTCCAATACTACTTCTCGACTTTCCGCTGAAATCCTTCTACTCCATCTCGATCGCTATCATAAAAGTTCTCGCTGCATACGCTTCAACTTCACTCGTATATCAATGTGCTTTGTCCTTGAGCTTTTACCATCACCACGGATCACCTTTATCGCCGCTTGATTATCGCAACGCAACGTTATCGGCATCTTCACTTGAATTCCAACTTCCCTTGCCATTTCCTTGAAACCGATCAGCTTACAATCGACCAACGATGATGAGTAAAGCTCTGCTTCCATCGTGGACATCGACACACACTATTGTCGCTTACAAATCCAATGTACAACAACTCTTTCCATTATCACGACGCCCCCGCTCGTAGATTTTCGATCATCTCATGACCCACCGAAATCAGCATCGGAATACCTGAATCACCATTTCATTTCTTCCTTGGGTCTTCGATTTAGAATCCACTTCCATTCGCAATTTCATTCCATATGTTCCTTTCAAAAATCGTACAAACCTTTTATCTGTCGTCCAGTCGAATTTCGTAGGCTCATGCGCCCTACGCGTGGCCTTGTGCACTGCGTAGGCAATGTCTGACTTGCAACAGCGCGCAATCCACAGTAGACTCCCAGTCAACGATTAATATTCTTTCACCGACGGTTCGCCGTCGCTAACACAAGTTTTTAACAGTCTTGATCTTTTAAAGCTTTGTTTTCGTATTCATCGCCAATTGGCGCCTTCAAAGCGTTTGAGTTTTCCATGCGATACGTCTTAAGTAGATCCTTAATCATGACCTGTTGGTCCAACAAATAACCGTCCTTTTCACTGTAAATGACGCACATACCCAAGAATTTCGAAACACGACCGAGATTTTTGATTGCCAAGTCTTCCAATTCCACGAAAAACTTTTTGACTCACTCCTCCGTGGTTCAAGTAACCAACAAATTGTCGACATAGACGCCAACAACCACTGTAGCTCCATCAATCTTCTTAAAATACAACATCCATCTGTAAAACTTTGTTCGTATCCATGCCCCACTAATTTTGAGTGCAACAAACGGTTCCACTGTCGTCCAGCTTGCTTCAATCCGTAGAGTTTCATCTTTGATTTCAATACAACTTGCTACATACTTTCGACTTCCAATGCGTCTATTTTTTTCGGTTCAATCTGCATACCATTCCGAGTATAGAAATTAATACCGTGTTCATCCTTTAACGCCTTTACGTAGGGGTTGGCGATGTCTCCATGCATCGATTAGACTTTCCACCTCCGCGCCAACGTAATAATAAATAGAACAGCAGTTATTTCCATAACAGCGGCGAATGTCAACTCGTAGTCGACCCCGAAACGCTGTTCGTTTCCGCAGGCCACTAGTCTTGCTTTATGCCACTCTAAATCTTCATTAGCATCTGGCTTGACCTTGAAAACCTACTTCGTGTGTAGTGGCTTCATGTCAGTTGGCCTTTTAACCACATCCCATACTTGATTCGCTTGCAAAGCTTCGATTTCTTCCTTCATCGCTTAAATCCACTTTTCTGCGTCCTTGCCATTAATTGCCTCACGATAATTTCGTGGGTCGCTTTCCGTGATCAGATTTACCACTCGACGCTTCATTCTTCATCGTTTACTTCGACTTTCGCTTCTTCTTGAGTCTTCTTTTCGGCGTATTGCCGCGTGACGTGCCGGTCTCTGGTCCAGCGCGGCTTATTTTTCTTCTGCTCTTTCCCGCTTCCTTCGCAAACCCTTGACCTTTTTCGTTGTCGTTTTCTTCTATTTTCTCCTCGTATGACGCGCGCTCAGCTTCTTCTAACGCTTGGCTTCCTCCTTGAGCTGCACTTCCATTGTCATACGTCAACATTTCCTTGAGCTGGCGATTCTGCACTTTCGTCGGCGTTTCCACGTTCTTAACGTGTTATGTTGCGATGAACTTCTGCTCGCGCTTGAGGAAGACCTTGAAAACCTTGGTTTCTTCACTTTTTCTAATTATCACGCAAATATGGGCGCAATGCTCAAGCGTGTTGGTCCCCGGATTTCTGTACACACACACTACACGGGAACCCAAACGTCACAATTTCGTCAAGATTCGGCTTCAATACTGTGAGTACTTCAAGCGGCGACATCCTCTTAGGATTCGCGCTTGTGGGGGTCCGATTCAGTACGTACGCAGCGTACTCGGCTGCGTCCCCCCACAAAGACAAGTTAAATCCACTTCCGAACAACATGCACCTGGTCATATTCATGACGGTCCCGATGCATGTGTTTTGCCTTGCTATTACTGGCCTGGTTTCCAGTCTCGCTAATTTGCCGGTAAATCCCGGTACTTCGGCAAAAATAATCCACTGTCTTGTAATCTGCGCCGCCGTCTGTTCTCAAGACTTGTATCTTGCACTTAAATTTGCATTCGAAAAAATCCAAAAAATGCTCGAACTTCTTGGCCGCCATGGCCTTGGTTTTTGCCAAAACAAATACTCACGTAATTGTTTTTGTAGTCAATAAAATTTACGAGATTCTTATTCCCCAACCGATCTCTTGGTGTGATCGGTCCCTTGAGGTCGGAACAGATCACGCCGCCGATCCGATCGATCGGCGCATTTTTTTCGCTACCCTTCTTGGACTGCTTGTTCTTGGATTGCTTCCCTTGTGCGCACGTGACACAGTGTCGGCGCGTGTAATCCGTGATACTTATTCAATAGTTCGGATCCTTCGACAGCGCGATAATAGTGTCGTAATTAAGATGTCCCAACCGAGAGTAGAAATGCATAAGAGTTCCACTCTGGACATCTCTATTAGCCATAAAATCTGCATCGTTTGCAGCGGCTACCGACATAACTGTTTCTTTATAAGCCTTCTTTGGTCTATCCATCGTTCCTTCAACGGTTAAAACGTTACTATTCATGTCAACCCTTACAATCCCAGCACCGGAATTACGCTTAACAAACGTTCTTTTTCCACCCAGATACGAAAGAGTAAGTCCACCTTCTTCGAAAATCTCATACGAAAATATATTTCTTGTTTCGCCTTTGACGTAATACACATTTTTCACTTTCACACGTGTGTTTTTGTTTCCGCACTTTAAGTGTATAAAAAGCGTGATCTCGAATTTCTTTCCGTCTGCTTGATAGCACTGATGGGTCACATTCTTGACATCAATCAATCATGCCCAATCCGACGTCAAATGCATGAGTGCACCACTGTCCAGCACCCACGTGTCTGTTAGGATTTTTCCATCGCCATCGGCGATCATAAGAGCGATATCTTCCTTGGCCGTCTTCTTCTTCAGGAAATCCTTTTTAAATGCCCTTCTTCGCCGCATAAAAAAATCAATGTTTCTTGATCGACTTTTTGGCCTTGTCGGCCACCAAATTCACCGATCCACCATTAAAAGTCTTTATCGGCCAGTCATTGAGCTCGACCGCCTGTGCAAACTGGCACAGCTCTTCTGTTTGTCGCATATAATCGGGCCTTTTATAGTCATACTTGTAGATGGGGATCTGCCTCATCTCCGGTGCCGCGTGATATACCACGTTATTAAGCACCAAGGACTCACAATTCGACCCGACTGCGTCTGCAATTGCAGTCAGGTACAAAAATTGGTCCGACCACGACCTTCCAGTTGCCTTCCTTCCCATGAAAAGTTTCATACCCTGCGCTGGGGTAACTTGCACGTGAAAAACGGAAAACATATTGTCCATGACGTACTGGTACACTGGTACATTCTGGTCAAAATTTTTCAATAGCACTTCACCACAGCCGCCCCTGAGTCTGGTCGCAGTCGCACAGCGGTAGCGGCTCGATCTCACAAACAGTCTTCAATTCCATGCATTTCTCCGAGTCCAATGTACCAGGTAGCTCCACTTGATCTCCGATCGCCACATTTTATCTAACATTTGTCTTCGTAGGCGATCGGTGCCCGCACTCTCCGCATATTCCCACTTCTGACCGATCTGACCATTTGGACGACTCGGGCAACACTAAAATTGTCAGCGAACAAAATGAGCACCGAGGCGAGGTCGATAGCCCTCAGAAAACAATTGATGAACTCCGACAGGAGTTGAGAGTCGAATGTGAAAAGCAGATCGTGGTCAACGCCGCGTTTCAGAAAATGCCTCGGAACCCATATCGGTCTCCAACCTAACCAACGCCATACAAGCTGATCTCTTACTCTTGACGGCTGAGATTAAGCATCTCAAGACCTCGGATCCAAAACAAACCAAACCCGGTATTTTAATCCATTGTTAACTCCATCTTGGACCGGTCCTCACTTCCTTCTGTATGTATATCCATTTCCAATCAATGTCATTCAAACCGTGCATACACTGGTTTATGCCGATCGCTAGATGAACAGCCACTTCGATCAGCTCCGATCGGTGTTGGAAGGGCTGATCGGCGCTCGTCACGACATACGTGGCTTCAAGATCTGCCGATCGCATCTCCAACAACAGCTCGCAGTGGTCACTCGAGAGAGTTCGGAGAATCAGCACGACCGATAGGTTTTGTATTCTCAGAAGCGCGAGTTGGATCGGCAGATCTCCGAGTTACAACTCACGATTGACGATAACTCCGAGAGAATTGATGCCTTCCAATATTGGCTCGGCGTTTGGACCCAAGAGTCGAATAGACTCTGGGAAATCGTCCACCGGTGCCGCGATGAGCTGGCTACGTGTCTGTCCAGTTAGCCAGTCGCTAGCTCCATTCCTTGCGGAACAGCCTCGAGTTCCCTCGCGGACCCGCAGTCGCATTTTGCCGGCAGTATTTCCAAACAAAACTCAGGCGGAAATTCTCGCCATTCATTGGCTGAAATTCCGCCCTCCCCCAAATTCGCACGCACAGCAAGAAAGGCAAAGGTGCGGCGAGAGGGCGCGGTACGTAGCGGCCGATCCAGATCACGAGGAAAAACCAGCGACACCGCGGAAGAGAGCCAAGACACCGAAGCTTCTGCGCGCAACAGCGGACTCAACTACACCAGTTCAAGCCACGAAAACTCAAGCGCTCCTGACCCCAACTACTGCTATGTCCAAGTCAGTATTAGCCTCGCCTGGGGTGGTTCTGAGTGTGGATCGAAGGATTAAGATGAGCTACTTCCTGCTCTATTTCATTCCCGCCCGATCCACCAAGCGTCGTCGTCTCGCTGCCTCAGTTGAAGCGCCTACGCCAGGAGCAGACCAAGTGGTGCACCCAAAGGGTGACAGCGTTAGTGAACCATCGAAACCGGCTCGTAAGGCACCCAAACAAACTCTTCTGCCCGAAAATTCTGGTCCATATCATCATGCATCGCTGAGGGCATTGAAGATTGACGTGCCTCTTCTTTCTTCAGGTCTGGACGCTGCCGACCCTTGGTCTCCGGGTTAGATCTATCTCCTGCGGCGATCTGTTCCGACCAAGCAGCAGCTGATCCGCACTTTTTCACGTCCGGCCTACTGGCTTTTCCCGCTGGCGGTTAGTCATCCAGGTGCAACCGAGTGGCGACCCGATCTTATCACCGGATCGCAGATCGCCCGTCTGTATGACGCCGATCCGTGGGAATTTTTGCTTAGACCGACTTCAACGCCATTTTCACACCGACTCCGTGGATCGCCTCGTTATTGAGTCGTCTCGGGCAGTTCCCTAGCATTACAGCCAAGCGATCTGGGAATCCACCCCCTATCTGGTAAGCACGTAAAGCTGGACAAGGGTTTGGCCACGTTCCAGAAGCAACGGAAGCAGCGTCGGAGTCGTGCGGGTGAAGCCTGGCTGTCAATCTGTCAATTCATATTGGAGGGAATTCGGAGAAGGGAATGTGACATCGACATCTTCCTATACCCAGTTGTCCTCCATATGGCCAGGAGTCGCGTGGGGAAAGCCGGGGATTTGATCGAAGACGGAGCTTGGTACCCCGGCTACCACTGTGACACCATAATTGGTACTTTTGGATTATTAAAACCTTTAGCAGATGGTCTTAAAGTATTTTTAAGACAAACTATTTTACCTAGTAATGCTGATGTTATTTTATTTATATTTGCTCCAATTTTAACTTTTTTTTAAGTTTATTAATTTGGGTTATTATACCATTAGGATTTGGTATGTTTTTTTACAGAATTAAATATAGGTATTTTATATTTATTAGCAATTTCATCGTTAGGTGTTTATGGTATTATTATAGGTGGTTGGTCAAGTAATTCTAAATATTCCTTTTTAGGTGCTTTAAGATCAACTGCACAAATGATTTCTTATGAATTAAACCCCAAGGTAAAACATATCCCATAAATGCAGTTGCCATCATTAAAATAGAAATAATAACACCTGAACACCATAATGCCCCTCGTGGGGTAATATATGATCCATAATATAAACATCGACAACTTGATGGACGCTTTGACCCAGCTTGAGAGGGAGCAGCCTTGGCGTAACCAATTCCGCCACAAGATCACAGATCACCCAGCCATGATTGTCAGTCGGCTATGGGATGATCGCGAACTTTGAAATTGCAGGCGCCGATCGGGCAATCATTCGCGCATTCATCATTAAAAAAAATTCTTTTTCGATTACCGGATTGTACCATCTGCCTTAGCCTTTAATCTCATTAATCAAGGTTCATCCTTGCCATATCCAACTGCATCCACACATGAGAATCGTTACCGTCGTCATCAACAAAAATCCACATCCTCAAGCCACTTTGTTACCATCGAAAATATCACCAGTTCATCACAGTTCGTCACACACTCGTGGTCGTAATCACAATGAAACATCACAAATACTCACGCCGATCGGCGCTATTGTAAATCTTGATTTTCCGCTTCGTGAGTCTGCGTCGTTCCATAACAATTCCGATCCATTCGATTTCGCTCGGAATTCTTAACCAGAGCGCCACAATCCAGATCGGATTCACCGATCCAAGTTGCTTCTTCGCGATCCTTCAAGTGGATCAGATACTCTCGGTGCATTCGACCACAAAACGTATTCTTGGCCGATCTGATACCCAAATTGGCGATCGGCTTGACATCACCACTGTCGATATCAGCAGCACTTTTCCCGATCAGCCAGTATATCTTCTCCCATATTAATTCCTTGAGATGATCGGACCGATCGGGGGTGTCGGAGACTTGGTCACTTGCTTGGGGATTTTCTATAGTCACTTCAAGCGGATCGGTTGACACCTCAGGTGGGGTAGCCATATGGATCTCCGATCCTTGAACGCACTCCTCTCCGTCCCCGTTTATATACACCAGGTCATTCGGTGAGGTGACTTTACTCGGTCCGCCCCTGTCAAACGGGAAATGCTGATCCTCGTCGATGGGCTGTCCTCCTGCAATACCGACTTGGATGGAAGTGCCACTACACCCGTCTACAACGATACTGTGATCCTCCCCATCTGCTGTTGGTTCCACTGTCACCCGACCTTGTGATACAACTGCATTAACGACTCTCGGCGCATCTGCCTGTGAGTCGACTGTATCGGGTGACTGAATTGATAACCTTCGACACATCTTTGTCGCTACGTAACCCGGCCTTTCCGTCCATGGTGAGGGGTCTTCTTCGGCTGACTTGTCATCGCCGACCCGATCGGTGGTGACTTTACACGCAAAGCTTTGCCACTCAATATATCGTCTTGATCCGATCGAAATAAACTTCCTCGGAACTTTTCCTTCGGCCACCCACATAACGACAATCTTACCGTTGCCTAACATCAGCGGTTTGTTACGGATGTTAGTAACACGTATGTAATCGCTTCCGCTTCCACCTTCCACAAACGTCGGTAACCAATGATCGCCCCTGGTCACCCATAACTTCCTTGTCCGGTAGTCCTTATCCACCTAGATATCTGCCGATCGACCCATAAGAATGGTGGTATCTTGGTTCCACCTTACCCGATCAGTGCGTAATCCGTGTAAGGCGCGTCGGTCAGTCAGTTGGATCTGGAATTCGTCAGGAAGCGTAAGTACTTCATGTGACAGATCTAGGCGTATGCCTGCCGGCACCATAAAATCCATGCCAAGGAGCGCATCCTGTCCGGTCAGCTTGCCGACCCAGGTGCTAAAGAAATAAACCAATGAACCAGATAAATTAATCTTGACACTCGTACTCCCTTCGTTCATATAGAAATTCTCGCCAATTCCGACGCATTCTTGCCTCTGTGCATAGTCAATTTGACATCCGACCTTACGAGCAAAGGCGGAGTCGATAATCGAGACTTCTGCCCCAGAGTCAAATAACATCGTCACCTTTTTATTGTTGATCTTCCTACAGGCTTTCGCCTGTATAAAACATTTATCGGGAGCGTGATACTTCCAATATCCACGTGATTCACAAGGAAACAGGCCCAAGTGCATAATGACCTTCGATTGGGAATATCCATCAGTCGTAAGACTGTAGATCGGATGATTCCCATCGCCTCTCCTTTTTTCTGTTGTATCGCTGTCTTTTCAGGCGTTTGCATAGATGATAAACGTAGTTCGCTCGACTCGATCCAGATTCCAACCAGGCGAGAGACCTAGTTTAACATTTATCCACATCGAGTGGCAACATTCCCGCATGCTTGACTGGTACATACAACTTGTACATCTTGTACTGTCCATCGTCGTGAATTTCTCCACACGCCTTGCATTCAAACAAACAGTGATTGGTGGGGTGGCCGCGTCTTTCACACTTCTTACAGGTTATTTTTCTCCAGCAGCCCCGATCATCGTGTTTGGTTGACCCGCACTGTGTGCACTTCTTTTATGGCGAATCCGGGTCTGACCTGTTGCCGTATCTTGCCTTCCGTTCGGCACGGCTTGACACTGGTCAGTCTCTTGGTGCAGACTGGGCGACGAAATTGTGACTGTACTGCTCCTCGTCTGACTCTAGGATGGACCAACCACTGCTCTCCCCTTCTGACCCGGTGCTTACATCAGCCACGATCGTCGTATCTCTCGGGCCGGCCTGGTTGCAGGTCCCTTCACGGGATCATCTTTCATCTTCGATCAGGATCGGTTTGATCCGACATAAACCTTCCTCGTCCTCATACTGCGGGAGTGGCGCAACATACGTAGTGTCTGCTCCACTTCTCCCACGTCCTTTAGACGCAGTAAGGTCAGCTGATCGGCCAACCCCTGATTGTCCAGCGTACTGATAAAGTGACCCACATTTTCCTGTGCAGCACAATCAAGGAGACCGTTCCACCGGTCGGTGGAACGGTCTCCTTGATTGGGATCCCTGCACGCATCGCAGCAACATTAAGTCGATGGAGGTACTCGATCGGCGTTTCATTGCCCATTTTTCTCATGTGGTGATACTTCCGAGCAACAGAAAAACCGAAGTGGCAGTACTTCCCTTCAAAATTCATGCGTAGCAGGCTCCAATCAGACCGTACATCCCGAATTAACTGTTGGATCCAATTTGCAGCCGGTCCCTTCATAAGATCTCGGAAGTTCAGACACCGTTCTTTGTTTGGCGTCTGACCACGGAGGAAGGCGGACTTCGTTCGTCTGAACCGCGATCGGGCTTGCTCTTCATCCGCATCTTTGCCATAAAATCCTTCAACTCAGTTGTTGCAGCCATGCGAATCCTTGGGATTGACTTCGTCGAGGCTAAGTTCACCTTACGCGTCCTGCTTATGCCCGTACCACCGTAGTCACCGTCAATTTTGTCAGTCGAATACATGTCGAAGTCGCTGCTACTTGCCGATCGGCGAGGGCGGGCTGGATACGACTTGCGCTTAGCCTTAAAAACTGGTCTAACACCTTGTACGCTGATGTTGACCACTCCATATCAACGTCCACATAAACAGCGTCGTTGTTTGGACTGATCGGCTTGGTGCACGCGGGCGTTGAGGGGATCGGCCTTGAGTTTCGACATACCGCTTCATCATGGCTTCAAACATGGCTTGCATGCTTCATTCCGTCGCGGGCGAGTTGAATGGTTTGGTCTTGGGGGGTGCCGATACCTGTGGTCGCCCCTGGAGCCCCGAATGACATGCCCACGCTGCCGCACGTCCCTTTTTGTTCCGTGTGACTGGTACCGTGATTCATGGTCATTCGCTCCACACCGACCTCCAACTCGGACGAGCACTTGGAGGAAGGTGGCGACCCATACATTGAGCTATTATCAGATGTGACTGTTTGTCAAGTGATCGGACGAGGTTTGGGGCTTCTAGCGCGATTGTGGGAGTTGGGCGGCGTACCGCCCCCACCAATGGCGTCAAATGGTCATGTAGACTTGACATAGCTTGTTTTAACTTCCACGTATCAATTTCAAACAACTTGCCAACACCATTAATGCTCTTCACCTTCATCCCAACCTCGGCTAGCATCACCAGAAAGTTCTTGATCAGCTGCAGCGGCCGATCGGAGTCGATCGGTTCGGTTGTTGGTCCATGTAGACGATCCGGAATTAGGGGTTTGACAGTTCGCATGACCTCGTTTTCGCGAATGAATTTATTCCCCTCGTAGATGTAATACACCCTGGTCACCTCCTTGTCATCCACAACCCCATCACCGATAGACGGCTTTTCTTCCAAGTCGTCATCTTCTGAGAGCTTTGCGAGCCTCTGATTGGGTTTCTTCATGGGTAATTCGGGCGGATCAGGGTAATCCGCCCCCATAGTGTTTTTCACATCATGCAATTTTACGTCGAAATACATGGGTCAGGAACAGAGTCCGGATCGGCTCTTGTTAGAGCCTTATTGGGAGGAATAAACTTGTTAATCCTGATCTGGTCCTCCATCTGGCCAGATCAATCATCGCCATCATTTTCACGACCACGACACAAGGCGATAAGCGTTCCTCGAGCCGATCGGCTCCGCCAGGAGCGTTATGGGGAGTCTCAAATTCATTAATTTCGATCTGATCCTCCCCTTGACTAGATCGAACATCGCAATCCTTTCCAACCAATAGCACGCAAGGCGATAGGTATTCCTTGCGTCCTCTCCAGAGAGTATCCATATCAAAACTTGTAAAATCCAAACTTTGCGAAACATCGCGGTGATATCCACGGTCTCCAAATAATCCGGGCACGCGCACCATTGTGGTGGAAGTTAGTTCGAAATCGAACACCGAAGTGTCCGGAACTTGACCGTCATTGCTCCCAGCCGACCAACTTACGGGGGGGTACCCCGCAAACCTTCGCCTGTGTACCGATCGGGTGACCGATCGGTACTGCAGGACGCCGAGACCGATTTTTTTTCATCCATTTCACCTTGTGTACCTATTGGTGTGGGTGGCTACACACTTGGTGGACCGTCGCTTAGTCCGGGCCTTGGCAGGTACCGATATAGGTGTACCGCTTCTGGGGTACTTGAACCGAAAAACCAACGAAAAGATAATCCAATGCGTCAGATCTGCAATTGGAGCGGAAATCTTCACTCCAAATGCGGGTAAAATATGGGGCTTGTCTGCACATAGCAGTGAGTAACTCAGCCAATAGAGATTCTGGGGATTGAATGCAGATCGCAGTGAGTAACCCAGCCAATAGAAACTTGGGGCTTGACTGCACACAGCAGTGGGTAACCCAACCAATATCTGGGGCTTCACTGCAATCGCAGTGAGTAACCCAGCCAGTACGAAAAAGAAGAACACGTCTCAAACGTGTGGGGCTTGAGAGGTGCGTGAACGTAATGAGTGCTTCACGTCGTGGGACTTCCGGGGGAGATGTGTCCTGGACGGGATTAAATGAGCAAGAGGGGACCGTGCTATCCCTCTGCTCCCAATAACTCCTGCGGAGCGGCGACTTATGCAACCCAATGTAAAACGAACACTATATTTAATAACCAATTAAAATCCAATATATAAACTTTTGGAAATTTGACAAGTTACGTGTGTGTGCAGCCTGGTATTAGGCGGGATACAAATTTCAAGTAATGCGCGATCATTTTGACAATTTTTGTATTTATGCATTTTAGGTACTTTGGAATTTAATCTTTATATTAAGTTTAGGTTAGGTTCTTAGGTACGCATTTATAATTAGTATATCTTTTACCTTTTAAGTCACATTACATCCTGCCCTCGTGCGCACCTACGCTGATCAGGTAGGGCGCGCTTATTTCAGAGAAACTTCCATCCCAACGGTAGTCAGTCACTAACGGTCTGAACTTCCATTTAGGAACTTTACACGTGCCCCCAACTCGTGTCAACTTGCGACAGGTTATGAGCCCAAGGGACACGGGGGCACGTAAGTGCGTATAAAGTTTAAGACATTACCTAAATTTCGTCCTTTGGCGTTGGCGATTACGTCAGGACGGTCTCTTGGATTGTTTGGAGTGTTTTAATTGAAGTCGACTGTTGCGCTGTCGATTGCGCTGTTGTCGTGGTTAATTGATTGGTTTAGCGCCTTTTTATCATCGACAAGGGCGAAATGTTCGACCCCGAGGGCGCGTTGAAGGCGCTCCTATTACAAGTCGGTAAAATGAATGATCGACTGAACCAAATGGAGGGAGAGAGGCTCCAAGGCCTCGGGCGAAAGAATTTTCCGGCTACGGTCAAGGATACACCAGTTGGGGGTGGACATTCACCTTTCCCAGAAAGTATTAAGAGTTTCGCGCCATTTGGGCAGCGGATTACGATTGACGATTTGTCGTCAGACGAAGGCATCAAGAGAGGAGGTGCGCCTCGCGTGGGAATGCCGCGAGAGTGACCTGGAGTGCCTGGTGGTATTCCAGAAGATGGGCATGCGGCTGGAAATTCGGGAATAGGAGTATGCAGCCGCGCCGTTACAAGATTCCAAAGTTAACGGTGCAGAAGTTTACTGGCATCGAAATTTACCTGGTTTAAGACCTGGATTGAAGGACTAGGCATATTTGTTTATGGAAGACCTGGAGATATCAGAGCAGAGATTTCGTCCGGATTCTCGTGGACGGAGAGATTAAAAGTGAACAAGCTTGGTGAGTACCTCGACGGTGCGGCATCAAGGTACTTTGGTTCAAACATTGGCGTTTGGTGGCAGATTTCGCATACTCTACACTACGTGCTAGATCGGATGTGCCGTGCGTACAAGGTCACGATCTCGCATCAACAGGCGGCGCAGTTATTTTCTGCGAGAAGCATTCGAGGCGATAGTGGAACGAGCATTTGCTGCATTTGACAGCGTTGGCGCGCGAGTGCGAGTGCTGATAGTGGAGAATCTCGTCAAGTATGCAGTGCCAAGCCTAAAGTATACTATGATGACGCGTTATAATCCGTTGCCGACTGACTACGTTATGCATGCACAACAGCTGGTGGCGTGGGCGCAGGAAGTCGAGATAGACTATATAAGAAGCCGGAGAGGACCGAGGATGAGCGTGAATGCGGTGCAAGATAGCAGAAAGGCGGCTACGTGTTACAGTTGTGGCGGAAAGGGACACATTCGTCGGGATTGCAGAAAGAGACCTGATAGGAAGCAAGTATATTGTAAGACGCAAGATATTCCAGAGAAAGAGTATGGATTAGCGACTACAGAGGCGAGCGCAGAGTGGTATGGTGCATTAAATTTAAGTGATTTGGGCGAGAGCGACGCATGGATACTAGAAAGCGGAGCGAGCCGTCATATCGTCGGAGATGAGACACTGATGGAAGATGTCAAGACGATTACGGATGGCATGAAGCTTACTTTACCTGATGGTAATTTTCTACAAGTCACGATGATTTGTAATGTGCGTTTGCGGAGCATGGACAACCCGGACACGATAATTGCATTGCAAGAAGTTTACTATTCGCCGAAGCTAGAAAGAAACCTGATTTCGCTGGGCAAGTTGATGCAGAAGGAATGTAATTTCGTGCATCGAAGCGACAAGATGAAAGTTCGTTTACGTGGAGATTTTCTGTTCACTGTGGAAGTTAATGGGTCCATTTTGACGGTGAACCTTACGACGACGAGACATAGCAGTCAAATCGAGACGCTGGATACCAAGGCAAGACAACAAGTCACAAAAGCGTTGGAAGGTGATAATTTACGTTGGATGAGGAAGATTTGAATGCATAAAATCAAGGAGAAGATGACATGGAACCAAGAGATGAAGTCGAGCCAGAACGCGCTGACGGTACAGTGAAGCATATACCAAGCATATCAAGTAAGGATAGCGGGAAGGCGAAACGTGTTACGCAAGAAACGGCAAGGTTCAAGGATTATAAAGACAAACTCAAGCGAAAGAAGACAAAGAAGAAGTCTGGAATGGAAGGAGCCATCACTGGAGTAAGTGAAGCAGACACAAGAATCGGAGATGTTCAGGAACACGAACTAGCTGTGTACGAGGTGATAGGACCAAGTGATGTGGGGACCAGAGCGAAGTACGCAGAGGACCCGAGAAGTTAGGCTAAAGCACACAAGAGAGATGATTCTATCAAGTGGAAGGAGGCTGAAGACGCAGAATTAAGAGCGTTGGAAGACATGGACACATGAAAAGTGGTCCAGTTTCCGATCATCAGAGCCATAACAACTAAGTGGGTATATAAGGCGAATATCAAGGCAGACGGAGCGATCGAGCGATATAAGGCGCGGTTGGTAGCGCGCGGAGACAAGCAGGTATACGGAAGGGATTTTGTGTTCACATTCTCGACAGTAATGGACCTTTGCAACGTGAAAGTGGTACTGGCGATGGCTCAAGTGTGGAATGTGCCGGCGCGGCACGGTGATGTTCGAGCGCATACCCAAAAGCTCATGCAGAACAAAATTTCGAGATTTTTCTCAAGATACCTCAAGGCATGAAGATTGAAGATGAAGTGTTGCATAATTTCGAAGTGGAATTAACTAAAAGTTTGGCTTTACGTTTGAAAAGGAATTTGTATGGATTGAAACAGGCTGGACGCATGTGGTACGAGTTGTTACGGAGGACATTATGCGATTTGAAGTTCGAGCAGTTCGTGACCGACGCGTGCATATTCTCTAAGAAGGATGTTGAAGGTATTGTTATTGTTGGAGCTTACGTAGATGATTTGTTGGTGACAGGTACGATGGTGAAGTTGGTGGATAAATTTTTCGAGAAGATGCAAGTACTTGAGCTGAAGGACCTTGGACCGGTGGAGAAATTCTTAGGCATACGGATTGGTGGAAGCCACGAGAGCGCGTACACGATGGACCAAGAGGCGACGATCGACGAATTGCTGATCAAGTACAACATGAGCGAGCGAATTCGTTACAACTACCGATTACAAGTGAAAGTGATGAAGCCGGTGATGACAAGCTTCTGCCCAAGGATGCAGTGGCTGGTGTACCGACCCAGAGAATTTTTCAGTCTATAGTGGGAATTCTACTATGGATTTCAAGATGCACAAGACCGGACATCTCATTTGCGGTGCACAAGGTTACAAGGCGCATGCATGCACCTACCCAAGGGGATTACAAGTTGGCGAAAAAGATTTTACGATATTTGAAGGGGTCGAAGGAGCTCAAGTTACGTTTGGAGTGCAAGTCAAGAGATGAAGCAAGTTTGCAGTTAGTGTGGTATAAAGAAGCAGATTTTGCCGGAAGACAAACAAAATCGGAAGAGTGTTAGCGGATGTGTGGTGTTTTTAAATGGAATGGTTGTTGGCTAGACATGCAGGAAACAGGGTGCAGTCGCGTTGTCAACTGCTCAGGTAGAGTTTGTAGCTGCTGCCGTTGGAGGCAAAGAAGTGCTAGTTTTGAAGGAGCTACTTGGTGAAATTGGATTGGAAGTGGAGATGCCGATGCTGTTACGTATGGATAATCAAGCGGTGATTAGGAGGCAGTTAGAAGATGAAGCAAGTGGTCAAGCACGTGGACTTAAAGCATAAGTTCCTGAAGGATTAAGTCAAGCGCAAAGCAGTGAGACCGCTGCACGTGGCGAGTGATGATATGATCGCAGATCTTCTGACGAAGCCACTGTGTGAAGTGCCGGTCTCACGCATACGCAGCAACATTGGATTGGGCTGATGATGGCTGACAGAAGAAGTGGTACGTTGCTCGTGGAAGGAGTGTTGAAAATTTGCCCAGTTACACGTGTGTGCAGCCTGGTATTAGGCGGGATACAAATTTCAAGTAGTGCGTGATCATTGTGCCCATTTTTGCATTATGCATTTTAGGTACTTTGGAATTTTATCTTTATATTAAGTTTAGGTTAGGTTCTAAGGTACTCATTTATAATTAGTATATCTTTTACCTTTTAAGTCGCATTACATCCTGCCCTCGTGTGCACCTACCCTGATCAGGTAGGGCGCGCTTCTTTCAGAGAAACTTCCATCCCAACGGCAGTCAGGCACTAACGGTCTGAACTTCCATTTAGGAACTTTACACGTTCCCCCAGCTCGTGTCAACTTCCAACATAAACTACATGCAAAACCGTGTCCCTCACCTTAAATCTGCGTACCTTACACTCCAAGCACAAGGTTGGCCCAAAACACTCCATCCTTGTAGCCAACCCGATCACTCCGACTTAACAACTGGTACACTGGTACATACTGGTCAAAATGTTTCAATAGCACTTCACCGCACTTGTATGGTCGAATTTCGCAATCAAAATTGTATTCAACTCTAGTGAAGCGTAATGCGGACATTATCCAAAACCAGAGGTTCTGTAATGGGGTGCCATTACATAATAGATATTCAAGTTAGAATATCACAGTTTAATTTCAGACGCGTTGTCTGAAATTTAAATAAGAGATTATAAGTTATTATAATCTAAGAAGGAAAATTCGATTCGGTATAAATACCGAATCTTGCAGGTTAACTAATAGTACAGTTAGTTAAAGACTTGATATTATTATATTAATTAGTTAGTTACTATACTATTAGCCTCTAAACCACCCATTAAATAAACACTCTTAATTTTGCGTTCTAGAACATAAGTGAATATTAATATATTTACTTTTATTATAGGATTAGTTGTTACCAACTAATCCTGCCCTAATTGTATTGCGCGCTTCCTCGCAAAATACAGTGTAAGCCTGTAACAGGATCAGTACTGTTACAGGTTCCCTCCCTCCGACTGCCTCTCAAAATATCTACCAGATAAAGATAGTTCATTTCATAACCTTTTAGGATGCTTGAAACTCGTGGATTTCATTTCTTGAGCCGAGGTAATAGCCGTATGAAATGCATTAAGCATTTTCTTTCATGTCATGAACCAACGACGGCAACTCCACCCACCATGTATTAAGTAGTCCATTATAGTATCTCTCAGCTGTTCCACTCAGGTAGTATCTAGGAGCTCGAGTTTGATGTCTTGCGTTCAGCAATATCCACATGATGATTATGTAATAACAATTTGCCTAATAAATCTGGCCCCCATCCCTTGAAACCTGCTCCTAACCCACAGTAAACTTCGGTACCGTCGAACACCCTAATGGTCAGTTTGTAGTTCTTTGACGAGGGTGTTCTAAATACGAGCTGCTGATTTCGTACTGGGGTTTTCATACTGAAATTTCCATGCATCTTGAAAATGATCTTTCACCCTTAGTTTTCTTTCCGGCGTGCTCTATAGCGACGTTAACATACTCCGTGTGCCCAGCTCATAGAATTGTTGAGGACGAACTTCTATCTTTTAGGAATCCCTCTAGAATGCTCATGGTTATCAAGTCTATACCACAGACCTTTGGAAACATTTCGAGAATTGTGGCCCCCAATATCTGCTGGCTTCTCTTCTTCGAGGTTCTCATCTATCGAAACATCATTATCC
Organism: Peronosclerospora sorghi; assembly: GCA_026184515.1. Lineage (NCBI taxonomy): Eukaryota > Oomycota > Peronosporomycetes > Peronosporales > Peronosporaceae > Peronosclerospora > Peronosclerospora sorghi. The sequence continues at coordinate 1,709,061 of CM047592.1, read as the reverse complement.
TTTGAGATCATAACCTGTTCAAATGTTTCTTTGTCCTTTTGCACAAGACCTTAGGAAACTTGAGTAGGAGATGTCAAATTTAACCTTTAATACTAAGTTTGACTTTTTTGAATTTTTTAGCAACCAAGTATCCGCTCTTGAGAAAAATTACACCTCAAGATAGCTCGGACAGTGGTTGATGATAATCAATTCTGGGACTTTCTCAATTGTTAGCGTGTATTGAGAAGTGATTATCTTTTTTTTAACATGTAAATACGCATGAGACTATGTGTTGAAAGTAATTGAGTAAAAAGTAGTTATGTACCCGACATAATTATACGAACCAAAAAAAAGTGCCTAAAAAGGTCGAAACCAATAGATATTGGGAATTGCTAGACACGCACACACCTTTGCTAGCCCCCCCCCATGATAAAGAGCCTTTAATATAGGGAATTGCTAGCCCCCCCCCCCCAACCTACCTCCGGTGTGTCGGGTAAAAAAGACGCGTCTAAAAGGTTTTCCTAAATATATACTCCATATTAACTACGTAGTTACTGCTCGAGCTGTCTTTGAGTATATTAAGGGCGCATGGACATCGGGCTTAAAATTTCTAATTGGAACACGACTTTCCAAGACGATTGATATTTGCTTGTTTTCCTACAACCTTGCATACGTAAAAACAGATGAAATAAAAAATCAATCTCTAAGTATGCTCTCTTAAGTATCCCGCGCAGCGGGAACCATGCACCCTCCTTGTTGATCAAGAAACACGCAGTACATGTGCATGTGTTGTGTGTTTCTAACCAATAAGGAACCAACTTACTTGGAGTCTGCGAGATAGACGAGACCGAGTTCCTCGCAAATTTGGTCCATAATAGTCATTATCTGGAGTGATTCGTTTAACGGGTACTGGTCACGAGTTTTTTACTCTCAATAGCATTCATCACAGCCTCAGCTTCGTAGCGAAAACCCTCTAAGCCTTTGTAGTTAAAAGTGACTGGAGAAACTGGCACCGGTAGAGGAAAAAGGGGTCTTGGTCTCGTTCTGCGAGCCATAGTCCAAGTACTTGATCACTCCGTGTGAGCTGGTGCAGGAATACGAATGCATCCATTGCTGCCATTAATTGTCACAATTGCGTCTACTTTAGTCAGTATTGAATACACAATGGTAGCGAAGCGCAAATCGCTCTATTCTAGTGTGATGGAGTTGTAAATGTCAACTCCTCCATCACTGTGTTTTTCCACTGACTTAATTTTAAATAAAGTCTAGGACCAAAGACCATTGATGCAAAAGCTAATGGATATCGACCGACATCGAGTAGACCTCCGCCTCCAAGCTCGTTCTGCCACAGACTGACATATTCTGTCTCAAATTAAAGTAGCGCACATGTCGACAAAATTAATAAGAGTGTAGAGCGTACTAACGAGTGAAAAGCATATTATATTAAGATACACACCTCCAAATTTCCAATGTTTTAAGGTAACCAATATATTACGGGCGCTTTATTATGGGTGTGTGTGCCTTGCAAGGGTGTGTGTGTGTGTCTAGCAATTCCTCATATGAATAGGGTCGCCCTACCCGCACCCCCCCCCCACCCTACCGGCACCCCACGTGACTTTCAACGAATAGAAAAACTAATATACAGAGGCTGGTTATTAATGAAGCTATAAACCATTATATTAGCACCCCAGTCGTATTCAATTGTTTTCTTTAGTGACTTTAGTACAATGATCTTTCATACAACGAATGACTTGGATCGTTGCGTACAAGGGTAACGGCGTGCATTCCGTCGCGCTGGGGCATTTACAGGTACTTCAGCCAGGTCAAGTAGGAGTCGATGAACATGGCAAAATAGTTTTTACGTCGACATGAGCCAATCAGAGGAAACTGTCGAGTCGTTTGACAAACTGTGGATTTAGGTGATTGTGGATGGTCACGCTCATGCTCCTCAATTTTCGTGTATCGGTGTGGGAATGCATCTGCCACGGTTTCAGTGGCTAGAAACGTATACATTTCAATATGAATTGAAATTTCTGAATCTCGAGTATGCACAAACTGTATATAATCAAGCCGTTCGTCATCATTTATCCAATGGTACCACAACATGTTCCTATTTCGCTACTATCCATCTTGAGGCGTGTAAAGTACTTGTAGACATCGTAGAAGAAGCGGATCAGCGTGGATACATCGGCAAAGTCAATAAGGATCGCAATTCTCCAATCCCATTGTTGGAAGATACCCAAAAGTCAATTGATGACACAAATGAATTTGTGCAGTATGTGCACAGTAAAGGAAATAAAATGTTAACGCCAGTTATTACACCACGATTTGTAGCCAGTTGTTTGTCGGAACTCATGCAAGAATTGGCAAAGATCTCACGAATGTATACACCGAAACTACCTATCCAATCGCACCTGGCTGAAAATCAGGAAGAAAGCAAATGGGTCGAGACTTTGCATCCTGAATCAGAAACGTATGCAGAAGTATACAATAACCATGGATTGCTACATGAACGGTCGTATATGGCGCACTGTATTTGGTGCAGCAAGACGAGCGCGACCTTCTTCGTGATAACCATACGGCGGTTATTCATTGTCCAACCTCCAACTTTTCACTCTCAAGTGGCGTTTTAAACGTCCGTCGACTGCTTCGAGAAGGTGTGAAAGTTGGATTAGGAACTGATGTGTCTGCTGGCTACTCTCCACCCATGTTGGATGCCATTTGTCAAGTCATTATTGCTTCCAAACTTGTGTCTATCGGTAGTGGAAGCTTGGGAGAACAGGTTAAGGAAGAACAAGCGCTTTCGTATGCTGAAGCGTTTCATCTTGCGACCATGGGCAGCGCCGAAGCACTTGGACTCGGCGACAATATTGGCAACTTTGTGGTTGGGAAAGATTGATGCGCTCGTGGTGGATCTTGAGAGCGTCAACAATCCAATCGACAAGTTACCGGAGGATGTAGATGTTTTGCAACTGTTTCAGAATTTTTTGTTTCTTGGCGATGATCGTAATATTGTCTCCATCTTTGTGGGTGGATGACGTGTCAAAGCACACAACTTGAGCTTTCGAGCGCCTAAAAGCTTAGCTCATGGAAGCCACTACCTCTCCATCCGCTAGAAATGACGTTACATATATTCTTTTGACGATTTATAAAGGGTCGCCCTACCCGCACCCCCCTCCACCCTAGGGGCACCCCCCACGTGACTTTCGACCAATAGAGATGAATATTGCTACTAATAGTATCTATTGGTCAAAATAGCGCTTTACATCTATCTACCTTTATAATAGTTTTCCGTGTGACACAGGTACGTTACCCTCTCGCGTAGCTTTGTCAACTCGGCGATCCCATTGGATCCAAAAACAGAGGGCGGTACCGCCGAGACTCCGACGATCCACTCACCCACTTAGAAGCGAGACACACCCAGCACCGGAAGTTTTGGTTTACGACGCATTTGCATTGCAAGGCGCCAGATTAGCGTCGACGTCAAGCGTCTAGCCGTGCTGATGTGTAAGTATTCATTAAGGAGTACGCTGACAACGAAGGGAACGATGCAAAAGATGAAGAGGAACGTGGGGTGGATAATTTCAGTGTGACCCGTTTCGGTGATGTTGCGACCAATACCAGTGTCCAGAAGCAGATGGTTGTGGCCACCGCTTGTGGCTATCATGTTCGGATAGCCTTTCCACCACTTCATCATGGTATTAACAAGCTGGAGCTCGTACATTGGAGCCCAAGTCGCAATATTGCCAAAAATGAACAAGGCAACGCCCAGCGTGATGAAGAAACGCAAGACATGGACGGTGGTCGACGGCGTGACTGGAAGAGCCAATGCTTGATTCGATTCTTTGGGTGGTTTGCATCGAATTCAGGAGTCTTGAGGGCGGCACAGTCCGCCATGGTAAATATTGACTGATTGGTGTTGGCAAGTTCAGGAATGATATTGTGGCTACCACACGTGGTGCCAATCAACAATAGCAAGACTCGATCGAATTTTATGCGTCGACGCCTTGCTTTTGCAACTGTTCAGTTTTAATCCCTGTCCGTTTGATGTGCTATCGCTAGTAGTTAATCGAAGTGTAGAAGTTCGATGCCTTGTCTATCTGTAGTCCTTTCCAGGAAACCGAACATGTAAGTAAAAATGCAGCTATGTTCATATATTTCTTTGCATTTATTGCTCACAGACGTTCTTTCACTACATGTTCAATTACGGCTAAAGGGAATATATGTTAGTCTCAGTATGTCGGATCCCCGATTCTTGCAGATGAAAGCTGGTAGCGTAATATCGTCCCACCAATTCCGTAATGAAAGAAAATAAACTAAAAGAGTTTCGCCAAAAATTTCCAACAGTTGAGCTCTTGCAAAAATAGACATGCATGCGTCTTCATTGGTTGAAGACTGAGGTGCTAATATAATGGTAGCTTCATTAATAACCAGGCCTCTGTATATTAATATTTCTATTGGTCGAAAGTCACGTGGGGGGGTGCCCCTAGGGTGGAGGGGGGTGCGGGTAGGGCGATCCTTTATAAAAGGGTCGCCCTACCCGCACCCCCTCCAGGCCTCTGTATGTTAGTATTTCTATTGGTCGAAAGTCACGTGGGGGGTGCCGGTAGGGTGGAGGGGGGTGATGGTAGGGCGACCCAATAAAAAGGGACTTCATACTCTCACCCCCGTGCTTTACTAAAGTCACCCCCCACGTGATTACGTGAACGTGACCTATCGTTTTACCCAATGGCAATATAGTATTAGTGGGCGCGTGCCTCGAAATTCCTTCATTAAACTAGCAAAAGCTCCTTTTTTCATTTCAGCCAATCAAAAAAAACGCCTCTTCGTGTATCACATTCGAGACGTTCAGTGAGCATGTACATTTTCGCGTGTCCATGATGCGATCGAGCGAGTTTCTTCGTCGAGGCTTTCAGCGAACATCGAGAGCCCACCAGCACATGCGCCATTTCGTTACGGTCGCAGCAAAGGTAGAAGACGAGATCCTTTCCACCAGAGAGGATGTCTGTTGGAAGAGTGTGTACCCGTTTTGGAGTTTGCACTCTTCCGTATAGTGGAAGCCCATTGGCTGTTGCAGTTAAGCCATACATTTTTTCATATAAAAAGCAGTTACAGTTTAAAGTTGCAGTAAGGACTGGATAGCGACTTAAGTAACTATAGATAATATATTTTACTTTCCGTTTTGCATTATAAAGTACAGTGCCAGACTGAATCTTTGAAAGGGCTACGCCTCTGCGCACACCGTTTGACACCTTCTATAAGGGGGTTACATTCGGGTAACACTGAGTGTTGGTGTACATGAGTACACCACGGTTGAGGTCAGTATTGGCCGAGTTGAAAGGTTTCGAACCTTTGGTTATTTTAACCAATCAGGGCAGGGGCCCTTGGTGTGGTGGTGTGTCAGCCATCCACGTGTCAGTACACAGGTGTGTACACTATATTTTAGCTAGGTACGAATTAGGAATATTCTACTTAGTATTACATATAGTTTATATTAGTTTAAATTAATTTAGGCTAATTACATATTAAATATATTCAGTTTACATTTCACTCTATTTAGCGGACGCGCGACCTCGACCGGTCGCGCGCGCAGTGAGTGTTGTAGGTAAGAGGGAGTCCTCCCTTTACTTACATCCCGTAAAGGGAATACAGCCGTTAAGGCTAAGTCGTAAACTAACCCGGGAATCTTGGCCCCGAGTAGGAGAACTCTCCTACTAAGCCCTTTACAAGGTCGTATCGGCTAAGTAGCGGCAGCTACCGCTTTAAGGAATAGTCTTCCTCTGTGCGCTAGCCGCAACGTGCGTATACGCACCGGCTACACCTTTCGCTGATCCTCCCACACTGAAACTTGGCCAGGTGGTGAGTATTGGTCGCGTTAAGTGTTTGCAACCTTTTTTGTGCTATTTCAACAGGTTATGAGCCCAAGTTGCGTCAAGTAACCCAGTGGAGTTTTCTTGGTCGTTTGGAACACTTTGCATTACGTTTTTTGTTATTGTTACGTTCGTTCCGTGGAGCTTGTGGAAAGCCTTCTGTTGAAGGGGAAGCTAGTGACGGGCGTGATTGAAGGTTTTTAAATAAGTTTGAGATGATTGATTTTGATGACGATGATATGCCCTCTCCGGAGCAATTCCGAGAGCTATTGAGCAATTGGCGTGAAGCGGCAAGAGCTTCGAATGATCCTGATGCAGGGCAAGCTAGGCCCGCACCAGCGCGGAGGTCGCCCGAGCGCAAGAGAAAAGCGCCGGTGCGTATACCGGAAAGTAACTTCCGTGAAAGTTTGAGAAATCACCGTCCGTTTGGCCAGCAGATGGAACTGGATGATCTGGCCGAAGACGAATGGGTGGAAGCTGGCGCGAAGCCACGCCCGAGAGCGCATAATGCACCACGTGGGGCGCCCGCTGCGGCGCAAGGTGCAGACGGTGACGAAGTGCCGCCGAGCAGCCAAGTGTACCCGCGCAGTACGCCGGGTACAAGATACCGAAAATAAGCATCGACAAGTTTTCAGGACGCGAGTTATATCCCGGTCTCGGTGCAGGGTATCGCCAGTGGGCGTACCTGTTCATGGAAGCCATTGAGATCGCAGATATGACCTCTGGCTTCCAGTGGAGTGAACGATTAAAGGTGAACATGTTCGGCGAGCATTTGGAGGGCACCGCCGCCGAATATTACCGCACAAATGTTGAGTGGTAGTGGCGGGTGCGGCCGACGTTTATCCACGTTATGGATCAGATGTGGTTGGGATTTAGGACGACGATATCCCACCACCAAGCCGCTGCGAGATTTGCAAGTGAAAAGGTCCACAACGCAGCTGGACGGAGCACTATTTATACCTAGTAGCTCTGGCTCGCGAAAGCGGGTCGAGTGAAAAGTTAATAGTTGAAAATATCGTCAAGTATGCCACGCCGCGACTCAAGATAATGTTGATGGCTAGGTATGACCCGAGAAGGGGGGATTACCTAAGCCATGCGCAAGAGTTAATCGCATGGGCGCAGGAGCTCGAAGACGACATGGTAAAGTCGAATCTTTCCCCTAAGTTGCACGTGCATGCAGCAACATCTGGTCAGGGGCGACGCGTGTGCTACGGCTGTGGTGACGAGGGGCACATACAGAGGTATTGCCCCGAAAAGCGCCGAAAAAGTGGAGGTGAACGCACCCAAAGGCAGAGCCGTGGTGGAAATGAAGGGTCGTCAAAGCGTTTCGTGCTTTCGACCATGGATGGTATTTTAAATGCTTGTGTAAATGGAAGCGCAAATGAAGATATCTGGATTATCGATAGTGGGGCTAGTAGAAACTTGGTGTCGAACGCCAGTTTGTTGGAAGACGCTAGGGATGCAGTCCCGATGATATTTTTTTTTTGCCGGATGGTGGCACACTTCAGGCAACCAAGGTCGGGCGGCTTACGTTGAGGACGTGCGACAAAAGTGAAACGGTCGTTGTTTTGACCGAAGAATACTTCGCTCTGCAACTAGCCCGAAACCTGATCTCGCTTGGTAGGTTGCGCGAAAAGGGTTGCACCATGGTTGATGATGGAAGCAAGATGCGCCTCATGATAAAAGGTGAAAAGTTTTTCGACGTGATGACGTATGGTTCTGCCTTTGTGGCTAAGTTGAAGTCCGAAAAGGCGCAAAGTTTTTCGGAAAATTTCGGTGACATGGTTTCCAACAGTGTGTCGGAAAATGTCAGTAAGGACGTCCACACTGGCAGCCTACACCATTTTCATATGCGTCTGGGTCACCTGGCCTACGATACCATTGAAAGGTTGGCCAGGGTCCCGAGGTCTGGTATTGCCTTAACGGACACGAATAGGCCGAATTGCCTTACGTGCGCCGAAGGGAAGGCTACCAGAAGGGCGCAACCGAAGACAGATTCGGGTGGAAATGCACCAATTGACCGCATTGGAGGAGTGATCTGCAGTGACATCAAAGGTCCGATCACTCCCCGCGACAGACGTGGCAACCGATACTTGGTTGTATTCGTGGATCATCATTCGAGTTACGTCAGAGTTTTTGCAGCACGCACCAAGGATTTAGAAGCGAAGATGTTTGGACACTTCCTGGCTTGGTTTGAAAATGAATTTTCGTGCAGGGTGCACGTGCTGCAGACGGATGGCGGCGGAGAGTACCTAAACGTGGATCTGTTTTGTAAGAAGACCGGTATCCACCGCCAAGTAACGGAGCCAGGGAATCCGGCCTCAAACGGGAAGGCGGAGCGGATGAACCGGACCATTTTCAATATGGTCCGGTGCATTATCTTCGGGTCAGGAGTACCCCTCACGTATTGGTCGGAGGCGGCTGAGTATGCTGCGTACATACTCAACCGTACTCCAACGAGATCAAATGTTGGGCGAATTTCGCCATTGGAAGTACTGACCGGCAAGAGGCCGGCAGTAAATGATATCGTTGTTTTCGGGTCCCCGTGCATGGTTTGGCGGGACCCGAAGAAGAAGACGCTGGCAAAATATGCCGAGCGCGCCCTAATTCTGTGCAAGAGTGATGAAACCAAGGGTTTCAAGGTGCTGCTAATGAAGGACAGGGTGGTCGTGGTGACGCAGCACGTCACCGCGATCGAGAAAATCAGCGCAGAAACAAGTGAGAAAATAACCAAGATTTTGGAAGATAAACGCAGCCAAGAACTAGAGGAAATGGACGAGTCGCGTTCAAGAAATGCTGGTTCGAATGCACAAAATAAAGGGCGCGGAAATCAAGGAATACCGGAGGCTGCGGATGAGCCGAGGCGCGCCGAGAAACCAGTACAGGGCACGAAAAAGACCCGAAGGAAGACAAAGAAGACATTAAAGGGCCAAGAATATGAAGATTCAAGGTCCAAGAGGGTGACACCAAGTGTGGAAATTCCCGAAAAAATACTGGAATAAATGAAAATATGGAAGGCGCTTTATGCGCGTATGCAGTATGTGAACCCGGTTGTGAGCCAACAGGTGGCTCGATGATACTGCCAGATCCGAAGAACTACCGTGAGGCGCACGGTGGACCACAATCAAGCATGTGGAGACAGGCGGAAACGGAGGAGCTTAAGGCCCTCCAGGATTTGGAAACCTGGGATGTTGTTCGCCGCCCTGAGGGCAAGGTACCTCTCCCGACCAAATGGGTATATAAGACGAAAGTCTGTGCAAATGGGTCGGTACAGAGGTACAAGGCGAGGTTGGTCGCCACGGGCGACAAGCAAGTTTTCGGGGACGATTATTTTTTTACATTTTCCACTGTTATGGAATTAAACAACGTAAAGTTGATTCTGGTTTTGGCGCAAGTGTGGGGGGTAGCGGCACGCCACGGCGATGTGCCTAGTGCCTACCCCAAAGCCAAGTCTGAAGAAGATGTGGAGATTTACTTACAGGTGCCTCAAGGCATGGAAATCTCGGTGGATACTTTGCGAAATTTTGGTGTCAATTCTCAAAAGGAGCTTGCATTGAAGCTGAGAAGAAACCTTTATGGTTTGAAGCAGGCTGGGCGCCCATGGCACCAGTGCTTATGCGAGCCATTGAAGAAATTTGGTTTCACGCAGTGCGTGACCGGTACGTGCATTTTTGTAAAGCACAAGGACGCCGAAACGGTGGTGGTCGGCATATGTGGATGACCTCCTGGTTACTGGAACCAGTGAGGGGATTGTGATGGAATTTTTTGAAGACATGAATGTATTGGAGTTAAAAGATTTGGGAAGCGTTACGAAGTTCCTGAGGATACGAATTCAAGGCGATCCAAAGACTGGGTACGTATTGGATCAGGAAGGAACGATTAAAGAAATCCTCGAGACAAACAAGCTCGAGAAGATGAACCCAGCCCGAACTCCGGTGCTGGCGCTGGATGATGTAAAGGAGTTTCAAGAATTATTATTGGTGCATCCAAAGGAGAATTTGCAGAGTGTGAAGCAGTTCCAGTCGCTTGTGGGCAGTTTGCTATGGGTTGCTCGGTGCACGCGTCCTGACATTTCGTTCGCCGTGCACCGAGGCACGCGTAAGACCCATGCACCCACGCTGGGTGACTACAAGATTGCGAAGCGTATTTTGAAATACCTCAAGGGCACGATGGATTTAAAGCTGGTGCTAAAGCACGATGAAGATTTTTTTTTGCCCATGCCCCTCCGGATCATGGTCTACAGCGATGCAGATTTCGCTGCTGACAAGACCGATCAGAAGAGCGTTTCAGCTATGGTTGTTTTTATTAATGGGATTCTCGTAAGCTGGGCCTGCAGGAATCAGACTGCAGTTGTGCTTTAGACTGCGGAAGCAGAATTTGTTGCGGCGGCGATGGCCGGTAAAGAAGCATTGGGTTTGCGACAACTGGTCGCTGAAATTGAGATGCACGCAAAGACGCCTCTGATGTTCAAGATGGATAACCAAGCCGCGATACAGCAGCTGGAGGATGAGGTAAGTGGATCAAGTTCCAAGCATGTCGATATCAAGCTAAAATTTCTCAAGGATTATACGAAGAAGGGCATTGTTGTGGCCAACCACGTGCCAAGTGAGGATATGCTAGCTGACTTGATGACAAAGGACTTAGGAGCGCAGCGGATCCAAGTGTTGCGTGCGGCGCTGGGTTTACAGTGATGGAGCTACAGCCTCCGGTCTTCCAGGAGGAGTGTTGGAAGAGTGTGTACCCATTTTGGAGTTTGCACTCTTCCGTATAGTGGAAGCCCATTCGCTGTTGCAGGTAGGCCATACATTTTTTCATATAAAAAGCAGTTACAGTTTAAAGTTGCAGTAAGGACTGGATAGCGACTTAAGTAACTATACATAATATATTTCACTTTCCGTTTTGCATTATAAAGTACAGTGCCAGACTGAATCTTCTTTACAAGGGCTACGACGCTACGCACACCGTTCGACACCTTCCGCTGATCCTCCCACACTGAAACTTGGCCAGGTGGTGAGTATTGATCTCGTTAAGTGTTTGCAACCTTTTTTGTGCTATTCTAACATGGCGCGGCTCATTTAACACTACAATGGTTCCTTGGCATGCTTTCCGACACGATGCTAGCGTCCGTGGGTGCCGTGTCTGTGTTTGCGACGGAGGGCGTGGCCGTGTCGAAAAACCTCGAGCGGGGGGCACGAGGTCCAAGCGCTTGGAAACGGATTGGAGAAGCCTTTGCGAGCATGTATCACGGTATCAAGACGCTTCCGGTTTCCTTAGGCACGTATTGTCTCATCCTCTTTTGCGTCCAGTTTGGCTTCACAGCGTACGATGGCAATGAGGGTCAGTTCTTTGGAGTGGAAGTGTTTCGTGGCGACTCGCTCGATGCTGACTTTTGTACCTAAAGTCACTGCACGGAGCTCCAAAAAACGCTATAACGACGGCGTTCACCTTGCTGGTGGGTGGGCTCGTGGATTTACCTATTAATGTTTTCAGGTACATGTACTCCTGGATCCTACCGTTCCTAGTCTATCGATTGGGTGCCTGCTGGGTCGTCACAATTGCGTGTATCCCGCAAGCGCTGGTGATGGGCATGGTGTTTACCAAAATCGTTGCGATCGACGTGGTCATTGTCATGCTAACAGCAATTACACAATCCACCATCTTTGCACTGGTCGTCCCCATTATTGTGCATGTTTTTGGAACGTCGGCCCACGTCGGCATGTATGTCGGCGCGGTCAATTCGGCCAATTGTCTAGAGCAGTTGCTAAATTTCGTAGTTGGGGCCGCCCTCGTGGAAACGTCGCTCGGATATGCATTACCAGCGTTTGTACGCGGTGCACTATCGTGCTCGGATGCGGTCATTTTCTCGGAGCCCTACGAATTGACATGCATTTAATGTAGTTGCAATAATACCTACCTATACAAACACCTGTTGGTGAATCCCCTGTTTCTTTCGGGAATTTTATAAAAGATGTTTAAAAGATTGTTTTACCTGTATGTGCGTGGAAATAATCAAAGTGTGTGTGTGTGTGTGGAAATAACGGCGTCCAGATAGATATTGCATTTATCACACCCAACGTCACAAGTGCGTATAGTCAAACAAACTGTCAAGTTAACTAGCGTCCTTGATACTCATCAAAGCAAGAACGACGCTCCTCAATCACTTACACACTGCCTCACCTGTGCTGCACGTCGATGATAAGAGAAAAATCTTGTGCTGTACGATGTTAGGTGGTAAATTTCCGTGATCGAGATGCCACGTTCGAAGATTCTCCCCCACACTTTCCATCACAATATGAAGTGAACCTTGAGGTGCTTCATGCCACAAGAGAGCGATAGCAACAGAAGAAAACGTAATGTCAACAATAAAACGCAACTAACTTGTATTATCCACGTTAGTTCCAGTCGATCGATCCACTACGTGACTTGACGAGAAACCGCATCTTAATCCACAATCCACGAGAAACTCCACGGAAACTTCCACACACAAACGCGGCGTACTCGAGTCCACAGTAATCACTTGAGGGGAATTAAATCAAAATCCAAGTTATTTTATTAGTGGTAAGTTATAGGGGAGTGATAGGTGTACCTCATCCCGTTGTTACATGTACCTCACTTTTGATACGTGTACCTCACTTTCAGAAAAATGAGCGCCACGCAACATTACTTATGAAATTTACATTTTAAAAACAGTTTTGATGTGATGAATGGCTGGGCTCGGTTTAACCCTATATCTGCAAGCGCACAAAAAGGACAAGATGGGGGGGGGTCCACTTGGGCAGATTTTCAGACTGCACTTGAAAATGTATCTAAAGACCTGTTGGTAAGCGCAGGAAGTGGAAATTCGGATCCAACTGATGTCTTGATAAAACATTATAATACGTTAAGATGATTTCATAGATACCCGCTACTCGTAGCCTACAGCTTTCGCTTTAGCAAACCGATTAGAAAGTCGAACGAATTTCCGTCTGGGGACGCGAACCATCATCACCCTTCGCTAAAAGGCAACCTGTACTGGTAAGTCCTTTGATTATAACAAGAGCCTTTTCACCATTTGGTTCGTCATCATTCGCAACCTGGACCGGTTGGTCGGTGTGAAGCCACCGCGCCAAATAACTCGTCATAAACGGCTCAAATCCTTTTTCGAGGAACACTTTCTCCATCGGCTCATACACGTTGCAAAATGCCGCCAAGAACTATTTCCTGAGTCAAAGTGTCAGCCGAAAAACGAAGTATTGCATACAATAGAACATAACTTACGTCGTGACGGTGCACGGAGACTCTTTCGTGCTTAGGACGTCTTGGAGACAGATCGTTGGCGACCGGTTAAAAATGTTGATGCCAATACCTGCAAGCGACAGTTTACGGTTCAAACATAACCGCAAGTCACGTATATACCAAAACACACCCGTTGTGACGCTGAATAAGCCGTTGGGGTACTCGGACTGGCATAGAATTCCTCCTATCTTGACCTGATTGGCGTAAATGTCATTAGGCCATTTAATCCTTACGGATCCAGCATGGCCTAACTCAGAGGAATGCACTGTCTCCCCGGCTTTAATGATAGCTCGTGCTACGAGATATTGTACGAAAGGCAGCGTGGTGCCATCCACAAAGACGCTCTGAAAGGAGAAGGTAAGACACCCTCCAGGCAATGACCACGTGTTAGTGTCACGACCCTTACCACTTGACTGCAACTCAGTATAACAAATGATACCGGCGGGCGGTGCAGGCTTGAGCGTCTCGCGACGCAGCGTCTGCGTCGATTCCAGCGTAGTGCCATAAAGCACGACCCCCCCCAGTTCCTGTGTGTTTAACAGCGGGAAAAGATTACACTGCACCAAGTTCGATGCCCGAGAAGCCACTTCAACTGGGATGGATGGCGTTGCATCTTCCAGCCACTTGTAAATGTCTGAAAGTTCCGCTGGGAGCGCACATAGTAACGCATTCGTTCGTGCCGAATATATGACAAAAGTAATTACATGACAGAAGAAATGGCCAGGAGCCCCGGCCTGTTGAAAATATTCATTATACTGGTTTTTGTCCACACCAGGTATGTTTATAATTTCATTTATAGCATAAGTAATGTTGCGTGGCGCTCTGTAACAAGGGGATGAGGTACACCTACCTATCACTCCCCTAAGTTATATACTTAAACTAATAATATGCATATATGTTGTTTGCTGTTCTTAATCTAAGTTATGTACAATACACCAGGCTTTCATCGAAAAGTCACAACCCAAAACGTTTCATGCGACGCCGGGTGCCGCAGGAATTGCGCGCCCTTCCAACACTTCAGGGTCCATTTGATGAAACAACACGAGAAGCGGGAAGCCTTGGGCGCCAAGTGTTTTTTCTTAAGCCACAAACCGGGTCGCAAATCTCTAAGCTGTAGTGTGCATGACCAGAGTCTGTGATCACTTCCACCTTTTGAGTACTCATAAAAGCCAACGCTTCCTCCAACAAAATCCTGTGTATTTTTGGACATTGAAAGAGTGAGTCGGACTCGCACGAACGGATTTAAACGGTGGATCTCACATAATTAGACGATCTGTTGCACGACGAAGAACGTGGCGTTACTTGAACGGTGGTCTCGCAGTATCGTCATGAGTAAAAAGACGGAGGTTGTACGAGCTTCATGTAAATGTACCATTGGCTTGTTACCCTGGCGTTAGAATTAAGTTGACTGCATGATCCCTATACTACAAAAGTAAATAAGTTGTCTCTATCCAACATCATCAATTCGGTTTTAGCCTAGCAGGTAGGGTGTCCCTCGCCATTCGCTAATTGTTAGGTTCACATGGGTACATGAAAACAACGCTTTAGACGGATGTCATGTGTATGCGGCTGCTCTGAATGGCGACAGACTCAGTCGGACACTTGTTGCTTTTCTAGTTGCTGCAAAGGACAGAATATTGCCAGTTTGACGTGAATCGACGAGGAAATGGGTGTAGTAACACAGTCTGGGAACAGGGTAAAAGAATAAAAGTGAGTTGGTCAACTTTTTGTTGGTCAAATTCGTGAAATTCCTTCCATCAATTATTCGGGTCGAGTGTCTTTTCAGGCCGCGACATCGTCCTAGTTATGTTAGTGCTTCGTGCGTGAAGGAGATACTTATGTGAATATTGAACGAACCACCCCTTTATAATAGTGAATACTCAGTCATTGAGACTTTTAAAAGCAAAAGAGACAAACACGCGTATATTCAAAAATTACTGTGTACGTCGGACATTCCGGTTCACTTGACTAAATTCTGTACTTTTCGGCGAATGGCGCCAGTTTCTGCTGCTCTAGTGCTGCTCCAATACATGGAGTTTTTTTCGTTCATGCATAAACGTGTGCGCGTCATTAACGGATATATGACGTGATTTAGCGAAATTGAGCAGAGCCTCGCGTACTCTTGGTTGATCGAGCATGTGGTTCTTGATTTCCATTACAGAAACGAACTCGTCGAGGTTGTCAGCAGATTTTTTTAGCATCATGTCGAGTGCCCTCTCACTCTCAGCATTCTGCTTACCAATGACTAAGTGTTTGATTAAGGCGGACCTAGGTGTGGATTTCAACGCCTGAGCTACAGTAACGCGTTCAGGCTCAAGTTTCCCGTGGTTGAAAGCATCGACAAACTCGTCAATAAACAATAGCTTGCTTGCAAGCCGTGTGTCACTGGGATCGAGTTTCAATGCAGTTACGAGTTCGCCAGGCTTCATTCCCTGTGCAACGAGTGGCGTGGATGCGAGTGCTGCTGCAGTCACGTGTTTAGATTCGGGATTCCGGCGGTAAAAAACCTTGAGAAACTCGTCAAGAAGCAAGAGTTTTTCTGCAAGTAGTTCGTCTTTGGGATTGAGTGCCAATGCAGTTACAAAACGGTCCGGGGTCACTCTTTTCTTCACGAGACGCCTGATTGTCCGCAACGTTTTCGCAGAGTTGATCACACCCTCTTTATGATACCGCTGAAAAATCTTTGTTACCTTATCTTCAACAGTGCTTGGGGGTTTCCTAAAATGGTTCACCGCTCTTGAAAAGAATGAATTCCTCGCATCAAAGATGGCTCCTCTCTCCTCGTCTTCTTCGTCCATTTTTGCGCGGACTCGAAGCGACCTTTCGCTTGTAGTAGAGCGATTGTCATCAGTCGATTCAAACTTTGGCTTGTTCTCAGTCGTTAGATACTCGGATCCAGCGGCAACAACAAGGAACGTGTTGCCAGTGAGGTGAGCACTAGACGCCAGTAACAAGATGAGGCGGATATTCATTTCGTTGGAGTTGTGGGGGACGCTGGAGAACGAAGAATGAACCGTTGACCGACTGCACATTTTACTAACAGGGTTATAGAGTCATGGTACCCACTATGCAGCGATGGAAAGGCGCGCAGC
>CM047592.1:1625267-1662553 GCA_026184515.1 Peronosclerospora sorghi | reverse complement strand
AAGTCCACAGGTGGGTGGAGAATCGTTCACGCTTACAACAAGCTGAACTCAGCGACGGTACCGGCGCAGACACCTATACCGCGAAAAGATGTCATCATTGATGGCATGTGCGGGAGCACCATCCTTAGTACTCTCGATCTAAGAGATGGATTTTATCAAATCCTAATGCGTGAGAAGGATATCCCTCTCACGGCGGTAAGCACCCCAAGCGTCATGCTTTGGGAGTGGCTTGTTATGCCGCAGGGGCTTCGAAATGCCCCTGCTACGTTTAACAGATGCGTAACGCATCTTTTACGCCCGGTGCGAGAATTCGCACCGAGTTATTTCGATGACGTGTTCATCCATAGTAAGGTTGAACACGATTAAAGCGATGTTGATGTCCATAGGGAACATCTACGTCGAGTGTTAGAGCTTATGCGTAAGCTTAAGCTCTATGCAAATCTAAAGAAGTGCACCTTTGGTGCACCTGAGATACCCGTTCTTGGATGCTTTGTGGGCAAGCACGGGGTGCGCTCTGATCCAGAAAAGATCAGGGTGATCGTCGAATGGCCTACGCCAAACAACGTTAAGGAACTTCGAAAGTTCCTTGGGTTGGCATCATATTTGCACAAGTATTCGTGCAACTATGCTGGGTTAATACGACCTCTTTCTCAATTACTTAAGAAAGATGTCGAACGGCATTGGGATACCCAATGCCAAGATGCTTTTGATGCAGTCAAGAAAAGCTTGACTGAAGCGCCTGTCTTGGCTATGGCCGATAACGAGCGTCTGTTCCACGTCGTTTGCGACACGAGAGATTTCGCTATCGGCTGTGCTTTGATGCAGCGTGATCACGATGATCGTGATCGCGTAATCTGATATCAATCGCGTCAGTTGCGCCCAGCCGAGCGCAACTATCCAGTGCATGACAAGGAACTCCTTGCCATGAAGTATGCACTGGCCAAGCTTCGGATCTATCTCTTGGGAGATAGACCGTTTGTGGTTTACACGGACCATGCGTCGCTACGCACGGCCGTGAATTCACCACACATTCCTCAAAGAATGGCTCGATGGCTGTCATTCTTTGCTGAATACAACTTTACGGTTGAATACAAACCCGGAAAGTTGAACGTGATAGCGGATGCACTATCACGAAGGCCCGATTACGAGACGAAACCGTCCGTAACCAAAGGTGCCAGTGCAAACGCGATTCGTTGCACGGCTTTGCCGTCGTCAATTATACGAAAAGTACGCGAGGCGTACAAAACAGACGAGGAGACACGTCTGTTGATTGATTACTTAAGTAATTAATCAAGTGATAAGCGCGACGAACTCCCAGAGTTCCTCCGCGCTTGCGTGCATCGATATCGACTGCACTATGGTCTGCTGCTTTACAACACATACCAAAAATATGAAGGTCGCATCGTCGTTCCAAACGACGATGATCTCAAACATCAAATTATGTTTGAGTATCATGATGCACCGATTTCGGGGCTTCAAGGTCGAGAGAAGACATACGCTTCTCTCGCACGTGACTTTTACTGGCGAAACCAGTACAAGTGGGTACGGAAATACGTACGCGCTGAGAGATTTGCCAGCGTGTTAAGCCTGCGCAGTCTGCACAGGCTCCGCAGAAATCTCTGCCGGTTCCTACAGAGTGTTGGAAGTCCCTTTCAATGGACTTCGTATTCGGTCTTCCACCCGACAATAGTCGGAAGACCGCAATAGTGGTCTTTGTAGACCGTTTCAGTGAGATGTTACATCTTACTGCAGTATCGGCGAACGTAACCGCCGCTCAAACAGCGCGGATATTCGTTAATACGGTATTCCGTTTGCACGGAATGCCGGAAGACATTGTATCGGATCGAGATCCGAGATTTACAGGACGTTTCTGGCAAGAAACGTTCTCATTGTTGGGAACCCAGTTGAAGATGTCAACTGCGGACCACCCGGAAACGGATGGGCAGACGGAACGGTTTAACCGCGTTCTCGGAGACATGTTGCGATCATACGCACATGCCTTTGAACAGTGAAGTGACTATCTGCCACTCACTGAATTCGAGATTAACAATTCGGTGCATGCTTCAACTAAGCATACACCGTTCTACGTGAATGCCTTAAGGCATCCATGAACCCCAGATTTACTTGGCGGTACGCCAAATCTAAGTGGGGGAGGGACCCGCTCAAATTTTGAGCGAGTCAATGCGCAAGTTGAAACTGCAACTTGTGAACAAAACGATGGCCCTTCTATTGAAAGTACAGTAGAAGCGGAAGCAGCTTCAAATGAAACTGAAGCTGCATACGATGAATATGTGTCTGCAGCAATGGCTGCAGACAATGAGGACAACGCACCTACTGCTGATAAAGCAGTAGATGAATTCGTATTACAGCGCCAAGCTGTAATACGCTATATAAAAGATGCACTTGCCTCTGCTTTTGATAAGCAGAAGCAAAATGCAGACAAGCAAGGAAGGAAGAACAAAAACTCCTCTCGGAAAGGCGAATTGGTATTACTAAGTACTACTAATTTGCCTATACATGCAATAAGAAACTTCCCTACACGGAAGTTGATTCCTAAGTACATTGGACCTTTCAAGGTCCAAGAGATTCGGGGGAATGCCTATACTTTAGACATTCCCACAGCAATGCGGCTCCACCCAACATTCTATGTTGGGCGGCTCAAGCCGCATCATTCTTCTTCGTCTTACGACGAGACAAAGAACCACGGAAGATACCGTGCTTCTCCAAGTCTCCCAAGAGAGACTTGTGATCGGCTTCCAGCCGTTGATGAGCAGGGCGGAGAGTCATTACCTCCGCCTTCGACTGCTCAAGATCAGCCTTGTGCCGATCGAGCTCTTCCTTATAGCGGGAAAGCTCGATGTACGGAAGATCATTTTTCTGCTGAAGGGCAGTGTGCGCCCCGAAGATGTCGCGGACATCTTCGCGAAGAGACCGATATGTCTTCACAGAGTGAGACATATCGCTGCTCAAGGAGGAATAACCCTCCTCGAGCTTGCGGAGCGAAGAACCATGCTCCGCAACAACAACGGCGAGGGAATTCTCAACCTCCGACGCCCCTGATCGATAATCAGGGGAACAAGCGATATATCCTCGAGCGCTTGATCTCGAAGCGCTCGGTGCCTTTGAAGAAGGGGCAGCGTACCGAGTACTTGGTACGCTGGCTGGGATATCCCCAAGAGTTCGACTCTTGGGAGCCGATTGAGGTTCTGAGGGCCGACGCCCCAGACCTTTTAACTGAGTTTGAGAAGGAGTCTCAAACTCATAATGCGAAGTAGAATCAACAGTAGGTGTTGATGCATTCAGGGTATCAATTAAACCCTGAATTTCGGCGGGTACGGAAAAACCACCGTACCCCCGCAACTCCTCCTCTGACAGACGAGGAGCGCCCTGAGTACACCGCGGGTAAACGAGGTGAGAAGGGACACCACACTTTAACCCTTCTTTGATGCAAGCATAATGGATGTTTTCCATTTGCCTGTTCGTGAGTGCTTTAAAAAGCGCTCGCGCATTACGTGAACTTTATTCACGTAATCATCTGGGCTTTTGTTGTAGTTGTCAACAAAAGCTTTCCAACTCTGAGTAAGGGCGTCTTTATCGTCCCTGTTCCTCCTTGACCCTTTCCGGCTCGAATAATATCAAACCTGGAAAAAGAGGTCAATAAAGTACAGACGTCTATCGTCTGTACTTCGATCGAATCGACGTGACTGGATGTCTTCACAGTCATCCAGCACGTTGATATCGAACAACGCATATTGGCAGTCCCGTTTACAGTGACCGCCACTGTTGGGGGCAATAGCCCAGCCAGGGGTCCAAAACCCACTTTGTACGGAGCATGTGGTTCCGTACGATGATACGCTTTAGAAGCGGCAGGCGCCGCTTCTGTTCAAGCTCTTTTAGCAGGCGGAGCACCGCCTGCTTCAACACCACGCGCCGGGGTTAAATCACCCCGACGTGGAGAAGTACTTGGTCCAGGTGGGGCTCTGCGTTCCCGCAACCACCTGTGATAATCATCGTCGCTGTCATAGTTGACAGCGACACCAGAGTCATCATCGCTGTTAGGCGATGAGCACCTAGAGAGTTTCGACTATCTAGATCCTTTCGTGGTGACAGCTGTGCCCCGATCACTTTGTTCGGAGTCAGAACTGTCTCCGAACATGGAATAACCCTTCCTGGCAACACACCATTCGGGGGTTATCATCGTGCGAGATGTTACATTAGCAACATCTCCCTGTTTCTTGCCAGATGCCGCCTTAGCAGCATCTGTGGTCGAAGACGGTACGTCTTCCGACCTTTGCGTAGTTGACGCTGCTAATGCAGCGTCACTGTTGTCACTCAACACCTCAGCACCTAGTGCTGAGGCGAAGGAAGAAGCTCCTTCGATGTTTTCAGCAGCGCTCTTTAGAGCGCCGCCGCGTGCTTTGACAATCGAGTCGATGGTCAATCAGTTGGTGAATGAGAAATTCCGACCAACAAGTGCCACCTATGATTGGCCAAAACAAGAATTATTATTGACCAACCACCTTAAGTGGGGGGGTGATGTAATGGGGTGCCATTACATAATTGATATTCAAGTTAGAATATCACAGTTAAATTTCAGACGCGTTGTCTGAAATTCAAATAAGAGATTATAAGTTATTATAATCTACGAAGGAAAAGTCGATTCGGTATAAATACCGAATCTTGCAGGTTAACTAATAGTACAGTTAGTTGAATACTTGATATTATTATATTAGTTAGGTAATTACTATACTATTAGCCGCTAACCACCCATTACATAAACACTCTTAATTTTGCGTTCTAACTGATAAGTGAAGATTTATATTTACTTTTAATATAGGATTAGTTGTCATCAACTAATCCTACCCCTCTTGTATTGCGCGCTTCCTCGCACAACACAGTGTAAGCCCGTAACAGGATAAGTCCTGTTACAGTCTCTGTACGTCTCCCATAGCACCTCAGGATGCATTGGGGCACAGAACAGCAGAATTGTGACAAATAAATTCCGCAGATGATATGCGTCCTGGTCGGCTGCTGCTTCACGCAAGCACGTGTTCCACTCCGTATCCTCTTGCAGCAGCACCAGGGCACCACAGGCTGCCTGGAATGTGAAATGAACCACGCCGTCCACCGTGAGGAGGTGCTCAAAAGACGTCGCCCCCGGAACGACCGTCAAAAGCAAAAGCAGAAAGAAACGCTCGCCAGCCGTTGGATGCACAAAGTACATGCGACCTACTGCTTCAGCTCCGCGCTGACGGGCTGCCCATGCCTTTTCCAGTACTCTTCAGACATTCTGTTTGGGAAAATCGGTGTACAACACGTTGCGTGATTCTTCGTGGGCCGCGTTGTAGGCAAAAAAGGCTGTGAGAATAGTCTGATGACCTGCAGCGCGCTCGGCGACTGCAGCCAGATCCTCGTCCGCGTTAAACATCACGTTGTGATGCCCCGTCAGGTGCACAACCAATCGCATTACTGGAGTCCATTCCGTGTGCTTTTTAAAGGATAACAAAGAATCCACCGCCTCCGCCGCACTGAGATAGCGCGCTTATATACTGTATATTTTCATTTGTCGGTCCATCCACTTCCGTCGCCGCACGGTCTGGACCTTTGTAGACGTATTTAAGCGGGTATTTGACGCTGCGTATACCCGAAGAAACCTCAACGTTAATGTGAGCGTTAAACATCTTCGTCAAGTACAGATTGTGCGCAACCACCCATCTGTTATCGTATAAAAACCTCCAGGCGTGCGCTGAAAGGTGCGCCCGTCGTTCTGGCGACGATATATCGGGTATCCGTTCTCACCCTTGGACGTCTATTCACAAAAAGGGCGTGGGTACCGCTTCTTGCACATGCCGTTGACCATGCACTTGGCCGTAGGATAATCTGGTCCGCACGGTCCGTGCAGCAGGCACTTGGTAAAGGTCTCGTACAGCTCCACGTTTTTCGGTGATGGAAGCTCAGCTGAGACCAACCGGTCGATGTCGTCGACAGTGTTCACCTTCTGTGCCTGCGGGAAAATTAGAAGGAGTTGGATATGGGGTAAGCCACGTTTCTGGTACTCTCTCGTCCAGATTTTTCCAATGACATCCCCCAACCATCCCGACTTAGCCACGCCCTTCAAAAGGACTTTCATTTTCATCTGGAATACCCGGGCAACCAAGTCCGGTCGGTCGCTAGCCGTCTGTCCTGGCTCCAGTTCCGCTGTAATTTCCTGCCACCTGGGATTGCAGGTGAACGTTAAGAAGACATCCGGGATGCCTGTGGTCCTGACTATTGCCATGGCGTCCTGATACGCCTGCACCATGAAGCGAGGCGATCCTGGAAAGCTTGCCGGGAGAACGATCCGGCGTCCGACTTAGGCAGCACTGACAGCTGCATCTTGCTCCATTTGATCGGCGAGACCCTGGTAGAACTCCGCCCGAATTTTAATCTGATGGTGCGCCAGATAATTTAAATTGTTCTGCTCACATTTCGCGCCCATATCAACAATCCACTGTTGAAATAGACGCCCGGCAAGATGTAGCGCTACATCTTCGTGTCTGAAGTGAAGAAGGTAGGCGTAATACACCGTCATTGTGACGCGGCGTTCACTCCCTTCAGTGTTCTGCATGGGAAGCCCTTCCGTCCATCCAACCTCACCCGCCGGAAAGAGAAGGGGATATTGTAAGGGGTCGTATGCCGGTGCCAAAGCGTTCATACGAATGAAGCCGCCCCCGTATTGCCGTTGCACCACAATGTCCCTATTCCCTACCTTCTCCACCTCTCCCGGAAGGATTATAGCCACTTAACTGGCCTTCGGCGCGTTATACCTGCGCGGGCCCCTCTCACCCCCATTGTTCCTCGTGGCTGTGAGCACCACACGCAGTTCCTCTTCCGGGTTCTCCGCCAAGCGTTCCGCCGCTAGCACAAAGACTTCAACATAAGGGTTGACTCCACCCAGCATGGCTCGAATTGTAGCCAAATGTCCCGGGTCTAGCGACGGGTTTTGACACTGCCGATTTACCCCTTCATTTGCGGCGTCGTAGACGTACGCCTGCAGGAACCGCGGGTTCTGGTTCTCCGCCGGTTCCATACCACCAATCATGTGGTGGAAAGCCCCTTGCACTATCTAAGTGTGCACACCGGGGCCCAGATCAAAACCGACGCTTTGGACTCGCGTCGATGTGAAGGCGAATGCTGCGTTGTAGGAGCGGATGCTGGTTCGCAGCTCCCGACTTGCTGGGTCCTGCAGCATGCCCAGATATTCCGATGGCGTGCGGATTGGCGGCAGAGCGACTTTGCCTTCTGCGCAACATTTACTGTACTTGGGTGTCCTGGCCGACCCGCCAGTCTTTTCTTCAACCCAGAAACGTGCACCACAAAAGTCGCACACCTTGTCCATCCGTGGAATCAGATCCCGTTGAACGTCTGGAGGATTCGCGAATGGGTGCCGAATGTCCCTTAAGGCCAGCGGGCGGTCTACCTGCACCCGATCCTCATCAGCTTGTGCTTTACGGGTGGCAGCGTGGTGGGTAGCGTCTGCTGTTTGTCGTGTAGCGCGGGCAGCTTCGTCTTGTGCAGCACGCCGGGCTCGTTCTTCCGCGGCGTGGGTGGCAAGAGCATCGGGGTAGCGACGATCCCTGCGGCGTTGTGCTGCGGCCGTAAGCCGTTCTTTGACAAAGGCGTATAGGCGCGGACGAACACGACCTCGCCCGCCACGTCCTCGAGTGGGAGTCGGCTGCTCCTGAATGGTGCGATGAAAAGCACTGTTACGTTTGAGGACTGTCTCAGTCTAGGCTCCTGTAAGCTTACCGCCAGATTCATTCTGTTTAAATCGCTGCGCGCCCTTGCTGTGTATATATAGGAATCGCCGTTTTGGCGCCCACCCTCACCTTCCATACCAAAAAAGAGAAAAAAGCAAAATCCAGCGAATCACGAAAAAGCAAGAAAAAATCCAGCCAAGTGTAGGTACTCGTCGTACCGACGGGGCAGGGCATAAAAACCGTCTGTCCGTCTACAAAACTTGCCCCCCCATGTATTTCCAGGTTTAGGGTAGCGAAAAATTATACTATACATTATACTAATGTGGTCACAATCCTTGGGTCGCACGCCGTTAGTGCAAGCAGTAACGGCGTGGGACCACTATCAATGTCTGTATGTAAAGCTGCTATTTCTAACCAATGATAAAGTCGAATAGATTTTTACTTAACTGTAAAAGCGCTATTTGTAACCAATTAAAAGAAATCGATAGTACAGTTCGACTTCGCTTAGGTACGGGACCATGCGGACATGGTATTCTTTTATCGGTTTTGCTAACGTACATACCGTATGTACGTACATACCCCCGCCCCGGTATGCACGATAATGACTAAATAGTCTAGGATTCAATAATAATGTACTCATCTCACTTTTCATTAGCACCATCAATACGCTTTCCAGCCCATGGCGTCCACGCGTGTGACGATAAGCGCTGGTCGTCTCTCGGTGGCTGACATTTGTTCGGTTGCTGCCTCTAATGTTCCGGTCAATCTTTCCACTTCAATTGTATCTCCCTCTGGGGCTGCGTCCTTTACGCTCGAGTTGTCGCCTCCCTCATCTTGTTCACTGATCGTGCGTCGCGCTGTCCTCGTACTCCTTCTGCACCGTTTACTGCGTTTCAACTCAAGTAAAAATGCAATACACGTGGCGACAATGCTCAATCAGAAGGAAACGTTTCCTGCTCAGGTTTCGACTTAGATCTGGCCATGTCCCTCGCCCCAGCGGAGGTAGCGACCATAGTTAACACGCCACTTATCCTTTTGGCCGAGACAGTGCTGGCTGTGGGTGGTGCCCGGTCACTGCTGCCTGTAGCTGACGCGGTAGCCGCTATCACGTGCGAGACGCTGCGTCTATATATGCCGACACAGAATCCTTTGAGGCAGAGTTTGTGGATGCAGCTCGTCCCCATTGCGCCATTGTCGCATCGGCACAGAATTTGCGTCTGTTACTGGACGGGTCCAAGTTCATGAATAGCCAGCGCGAAGGAACATTTCCGCTGCTGCTGCCGTGTGCTGTATTCCGCAATACCACGGTCCCGCTCGCGATGCTATCTTGGGTGCCTACCGGACAGTGGAGACCGAGATCAATGGGGCATTAGGAGACAATATGGTTGCTAAGCTTGCTAGTGGTGTTATTCATCCGCAGTCGCTTAAGATGGCGCTTTTCGTGACGACTGAAGCATTGCGTGTGCTGCTACAGGGAAACGTTGACCATCTCCAGCTGCTCGATACCAAAGCAATTGATGCACCTAATACGAAAAAGTTGTAAATATATCTAGTTGTAAACTCAAAGTCATTTACCTTATTGGGTATGTATCGTGCATACAGGGGGTATGTACGTACATACGGTATGTACGTTAGCAAAACCCCCAAAAAATCCAGCCAATCAGTAAGGGCAATATGGTAAAGATTCCAGCCAATCACTAATTTTCGTGACACTAATTTCCGAACCCACAGACACGATTTGTATGGGAAAAAGTGTCAATTTTTATATAATATAGACTAGAGTGTAAACCCATTTAGCGAGCTAAATGACTCGGTGCGCGCCTTTGCTGCGTATATATAGGTATTGCCGTTTTGACGCCCACCCTCACGTTCCATACCACCAATCATGTGGTAGCAGGACCCTGTCAAAAAAGAGAAAAAAAGTAAAAATCCAGCCAATAACTAATTTTCGAACCCACAGACACGATTTGTTGGGCCATTTAGCAAGCTAAATGATGACGTCGATAGATTTTCAATTATTGTAGTACCCCGTCGTACCGACGGGGCAGAGGGTATATAAGGTAAAGTCATAGAAGCAAGTACGTGACCGGGAACGCCAGAGGGAGGAAAACTTTTAAATAGATGTAAAAATCGCCATTTGTAACCAACTATTTATCCTTTAATACTGATGTTCATGTGAATAGTACTACGACGGTTTAGTGCGATTTTTGAAGCCAAAATTGTATTTTATGTTTTTTGTGAGTTTTTCACTTCACTGTAAAAGCTGTAAAAGCGCTATTTCTAAAGTTGAATTAAATTAGGTCCGATTTATAGTCCAGTTGGAATTCGATTAGGTACGGCCTCCGACGGACAGAAAAAAAATTGGGGCGCGAAAATCCAGCCAATGACAGTCTTGTAAGGGAAAAATCCAACCGATCACTAATTTTCGAGTTCCAGCCAATCACTAATTTTCGTGACACTATTTTTCGTGACACGGCCAGATCGCAATATTTTTTATATAATAGAAGGTGTCAAACATCAGAAATATGGTGGAATTTAAGTGGGCAAAAAGTGGAAAAAGAGAGGATGAGATTGGTACCTTATTCCACTTTTAATGTTATTTACCACCTCTGGAGGTGGTGAATAAGATTTGGCCTAATCTCACTAGAATCTCCGCCGTTATTCCACCTGACAACATCTAGAAAAGAAAGCAAAGCAAAAAACACTTTTTATAGATTCATATCTCTATACTATCTCTAAAGCTAGACCGAGCCATAGAGTGGGGACGTGCCGTTTACGAGTCGTAAACGCGCGCGAGCGATTCCCCTTCTAGGAAGCCAAGACATAGCGTTTACATGGTTTCCCAAGTACGATCCAATCCTCGTCGCTGCTTTCATCGAGTCAGAGATAACAGTCCGGAGCAAGGGCCGTGCCTCTTTGTGCCATTTGTTCTTGGACACAGAGTCGAAACGTCACAGCGTCGGGCACGCACGTGTCAAAAATGTCGTTGTACGTTTCTCGTGGCCAATGTCGATGCGGTACAGTGTTCCCGTCACTTCGGTCAGCGAGATTGGGACGACCATTGTCGTCTGGTGCCACGTGGCGTCGTCCTCTCCATCCTGTAGCGCCAATTTCCAGTGACACGTGTCGTACGTTGCTTGGTTAAACGCTGGCGACGTGGCCAAAGTAAAAGCGAGCTGGAGCTCTGCGTTCGGACATAACCTTGTGCCGCGCAGGTTCGTGTTGGGATATGTCTCGACCACAAACAGCCGCGGCGCGTCGTGGCCACGTTCGGGCCATTGCACGTGAGAATCAACCAGCACGAGCGGCAAAAACGGATTCGAGACGAGCTCAAACGACGTGAAGAGTTTCGTCGCCACGTGCTGGAGTCTCACCCGTGCACGCAAAGGCTCGAGAACACGGAAACTCGACACAGCGCGTTGAATCGCGCGCGTCGTGACGTCCAAGATTGAATTCCTCGTTCCCTCACGATAGTAGCAGAGACTTGAACGGACAAGAAAGCGACAGTCGTCCTCGAAGCGCTCCGAGCAGCGGGCAGTGACATTGAGCACTAACGAGACCAGACATTGTAACGTCTCGTGGAGACAGAGTGTCGGCACACCAAGACGAAACGACGTTTTAGACGGATTCAATTCAAAATAAGACGCCGTTTCTTCCCCTAGCACTTGAATACCCAGTGCTGACATTCTCTTAACGGAAAATGGCTGGTAGGGCAACGAGCAGATCGAAAACATGGACCAATTGTGGTATTACCAAGAGTATGTGGCTCAAGTTCATCACGCTCTGGTGGAAAAAAAGATTCCGATTATCAGTCTACACTGCCTGGACCTTTCTCGACAATTACGAGTGGGGCTCGTACGCGCCTCGTTTTTGACTGTACTATGTCAACTTTTCCTCCGGCGTCGGGAGTGTAACGGAATCCGAGCCACAAACGGGATTGAAACGCATTCCACGACCGGCCGCCACGTGGCTCGCTCATATCGCCAAGACGAGATGTCTGGATGGCTGGACCTCGGATCTCGCACGTATGAAGGAGCAGCGTTTTTGGTCACCCAGGATGCTCACAACTAGCAGTGTGCTCGCGCTTGTAGCAATCATCGTCGTGACTGTCGTGCTTCGCAACAGATTCCGGCGCGTGTCGTCGCCCCCTCGTCGTCCTCGTGAGACCGATACGCTGCTCGATTGAGGACTATCAATCGTTGAGAGGGGAGGTTTTGTTTTGTGGCCGCGTTTGACGATTTTTTGTTTTTACGGCAGTGCAGTTCCACTGCCCTTGCACTTGTTATCTCAGGTGTGTCAGGCTTTGAAACGGGGAATAACAGCTGAACTAAGGTCCAAATAATATCCGAAAACTCATCCTTAAAAAGTGATATAAACCTGCTGAAGTTTCTAATGTTTGACACCCCCTAATATAGATAATATAGATTTCATAGAATACCGGGGCGCGCTAGAGCGAAACCAAAAAAATGATAGAGCCACACCAATCGCGCTCCCGGTTTAGGATCACCCTACCCGCACCTAGAAATAGGTTAATATTCAGTTAATATAGTTCTATTGCAATTCTGGAGGGATTGAGTTGCAAACTTGAATGTCACAAAGAATGCTTGTTACTGGAGGACACGGGCGCACTTAGTCGCGGCATTGTGAAAAACTTTATTAGCGCGTCATGGAACGTTACTTCAATAGGATTCTCAGCGAACGACGAAGCTGAGACCAATGTCATTCCGTACGAGAGCAAGTCGCTCGAGCATGCGGAACAGACGGTGGAGGAAATTTCTAGCAGGTCTTAATAGGCTGCAAGGTATTGTGCTCACTACTACCTCTCGTAGTTATTGGAGCTTGCAAATTTGATAACGCCGTCTGAGCAGCTGCAGGCGAGCGCTGAAATTGCTGCAGCAATGAGTCTGCACGTCTACGTATACGTGGCGAACTAACTGGACTATACAATTGATGAAGCCCCTCCGTTACCACACATTCAGAAACTGTAGCCATCAATAGTTGAGACTCTGCGTCGCTCGGTTGTATGTAAAAGGCGAATAGTCAGACATTCCTACAACCTACATCGACAGATGATCATGATTGGTAGATAGTTCTATAGGCTAATAGGCACAACAATTATATTCATTCGCGTCCACTATGGTAACAGCACCGATGCTTTTCATCATGAGATACAGCATGCAGAAGCAGTTAAGACGAGCACGACAGCTTTTGAGACTAATCGCGGGCGTCGACACAGACAGCAGCAGCTCACCATAGTCGCCACCCACCTCCTCAGCAATGCGCTCGCGCAGCTCCTTACCGTACTTCTTCTTGTACACGGGTTTAATATCACGCAGCACAATGTAGTAGCGCACAACAGCCGATCTCAGAGCGTTTTCGTCCGTGTTGAAACCTTTCATGGCACTTTCGAACAACTCCGCTAGCAGCTCGAGCGGCTCAGTGATCATGCGGATGAGGAATAGCACAGCTTTTTCAGCATGGCAACTAAAATCGTGCGCTGCAGCCTTAACTAGCGACTCCCCGTACTTTTTCTCGTAGGCGGCGGCTACAATGCGCAAGTGCTCGGGTGGACTCGACACTAACACACCCACAAAGCCCTCCTCGTCCGTACCCATCTTGCCACGACCAGTCTTGTAGTGTTTCTCGACATCAGCTTCAACCTTGGCGGCATTGTGGATGGTCGCGTCGTAGGGGACTAGTGCGGCCTGCAGCGAGGCCAAGATGATTGTCTGGAAGTCACCGTGCAAGTCACTGTCCAGGACGGAACCTAGGTCTTCACCTTACACCTCGTAGTACGTTTTCTTAAGGATGTTGATCTCGACGTTGGTGCGGCCCACGACAACAGAGTAGATAAGATCCTCCTTCGTGCCGAGGCCCTTCGTAGCCTTGTGCAGAATCCACGCCTCTGCCTCTGGAAGGGGCGAAGCGAGCAGCTTGGGCAGGAAGCCGTAGTGGCCCGAGGTCTCTTCGTCCACGAGGTCGCGCAGACCCTGATTATGCAGCTCCTTCTAGCGCTTGGCGATGTAGCCGCGCAGCGTACCTTTCTTAAGTATGATTCGCGTTCTATTATGGTTTTGTAGTGGTTTTGTGCGTTTATTTCAATTGGTCGAAAGTCACGTGGGGGTGCCGGTAACCTAATTCTAGGTGCCGGTAGGGTGATCCTAAATCGGGAGCGCGATTGGTTTGGCTCTATCATTTTTTGGTTTTGCTCTAGCGCGCCCCTCGAATACCCCCCTATACCCCAAATGTTTTTATTCACAGAATGCCCCTCGTATTCTGTGAAATTTCTCTTTTTGTATATTTAATCCAACTCGCCATTTCTCCCATTCTCTTTCAATAATGGGCTTCACTTTTCGCAAAGCAGCTTCTTTTGAGGCTATTCCAGATAACTGTAACTCCGTTGGTACGTTCATGAAGAAAAACAGTCTTGCAACTCGCCAGTTATGAAAAAAGTTTTTTTTTTAATTCTCGAAAACTGTCTACTTAGAGGTGCGCTGCGGTAAACAATCCCATCCTTCCTCTGTTTACTTAACGTTAAAAAAAGTGTTTTTTTTCTCCCTCGACAAGTAGAACTACAGTCATCCGACTTAATCATCGGTGTAACGAACTAGCTGCCCTAAAGTGCTGGTTCGACGTTCTTACCTTGCTACTTGTTACATGCCTTCTTTTTTCTCTATACTTTTAGGTACACTTCACGGAATCCAATCTGGTCAACAATGTGCCAAAACAAAGACGTAGTGCGTTTTTAATGCGAGTATGTGACTCTCATGACGTAGTGGAAAGGAAAAGAGACATTTGAAGGACGTTCGTTGCATTATATTGACCCAACCGGACGTGTGGTGAATCCTTATCAGGTAAGTATACACAGTGTATAGTGGAAGTAGAGACACGCACACAACCCCCCCCCAACCCCATTTTTTTCTCTATCTTTAGAGAGTTCTCTCGTCCATCACGTGCGTGTTTGAATTATTTGACGACGATCACTCGATTCAAGCGTTTGGCTACGGTGGCCATCTCGATCGACCCGTCGCCGGTCGCTACTTTTCTTTGTCCCGGGGGGTCGCGAGTGTGACTTGGATGAAATCTTGCAACAATATTTTGCACTTGCTTCGAGCATGGACCTCACGGCGCCCGCGAGCTTTGTGCCAGTGATTTACGAAGCCATCCAGCGGGTCCAACTGCAATCTCGGTACCACATTTTGATTCTCGTTACGAATGGACACGTGGAAGAGCCGGCCGTGGCGCGACAAGCGATCGTGGAAGCATCGGCGTACCCCCTTTGTACGTACGTCCAGCGGATCGATCCAGTGCTCGGTTCGGTCGACGGAAAAAACTGGACGACAGACACGACGTTTGGTTCTTGTTCTTGTGCTTTTGGTAGCGATTATCATGATTGGTGTAGGGGATGGACCATGGACACTCATGCAAGAGTTTGACAACAAAGTCCCCGAGCGCCTTTCGATAACTTTCAGTTTGTCAATAACAAAAAAACTTTCTTCATAACGGGCGAGTTGCAAGAGACTGTTTTTCTTCATAAACGTACCAACGGAGTTGTAGTTACCTGGAATAGCCTCAAAAGAAGCTGCTTTGCGAAAAGTGCAGCCCATTATTAAAAGAGAAGGGGAGAAATGGCGAGTTGGATTAAGTATACAAAAAGAGAAATTTCACAGAATACGAGGGGCATTCTGTGAATAACAACATTTGGGGGGTATTCTGTGAAATTCCACTCAGAAGGGGGTATCCTGTGAAATTTCTCTTTTATTATATATATAGACAAGATGTTAGAGGGGTAAACTAGGGATAACATAACAAGGTGTCATCCCATGGTAATCTTTATCGTATCGCTCCAATTCCACGGACGACCTTCCTAAGACGCAACCTTAACCATTACCTACCTGGGTGAAAACTTTTCGGGACTAACTACTCTCTTTTTTGTTTTTAAACAAATCGACAGTGTTCGGATTTCTGCATATTCGCCATGCCCACCGTTATATGCTATTTCCACTATATAATGCGTACTATAAGCGTGACTCCAAGGTAAGACAAAGTAGACCAAAATGCGTGTACGATAACTCGAATCCATAGCTTAGATGTAGTCGATAACTTAAGTCGTAAATGCCCAATAGTGAATCCAATATAAAACGAAAAGTAATCACACTTGATATCTCCACAGTCAAACACACGTTGGCAGCGAGCAAGGTATCAGCTAACAGTTCGTGAAGCACGGAAGAAGATGTTCAAAACAGGGACTTAGTCAACGGGATGTATACTGAGAAGTAATTAACTAGCAGACATGAAATTATGTATCAGATGTTGAAGTTATGGTACATTTCCATCTGTGTATGGTATACATGTCTTCTACGTAACAAAATGGTGTGTACTCAGAACCGAGTACTAATGCACTAGTTATGCTACTAATAGGCGAAATGCAAATTGCTACCTAAGATAGTCCTACCTAATTATAATATAAAATTAAAAATAGACCGACTATTTTAACACGTATGTTTAAGCATAAGCTCTTTATGCACACTCTCTTCGTGAACACGTCGTCAAGCGGACTGATATCTGCTTTCAGCTTTTTCTTAGGGACAAAGAACAATCACACGTAGTAATCCAGAAAAATGAAAGCCGTCCGGCGGAATATGCTCTCTTAATCAGACTCAATCACATGTCCGTTCATAGTTTGTAAGCCCTAAGGCCACAAGCTTAATCCTCACCAATATTCAGTTCCCATATAGGGGCTTAAACGGGACGTTATGTGTGTTTTGCAGCCAATTGTCCTCTGGATACTCCACATTGTGACTTTCCACGACGTGAATCGAGTACGCGTGACGTGAATTGGGTGACCGGTTTGCGTTGCTGTAGTGCACGACTGAATGGTGCAACAAGACCAAATCTCCTTTTTTCATAAGCAAGGGCTGGCTGTTGCTCACATCAAATGGCTCCACTGTTGCTGGTACGGTCTCGAGCAAGTAGCCGCCGTTTGTCTCTTGCTGCTCTCGTGTGGTGCGTCGCAACCTTTGCCGAATGGGTACTGTCAAGTGGGAGCCTGGAACAACCTGTAGACATCCATTCTCCAGCGTACAATCCTCCAAGGCCCACCAAAAGCCAACCACAGACTGTGGTTTCGTGTATAGAAAACTGCCGTCCTGATGGGGTTTCACCTCCCCTCCAATACTCGGTTGCTTAAAAATGTACATGGATTGCACGACCATTGGACAGACATAGTTGAGCGACTTTAACATGCCTTGGACCTCTTGGCTGTAGCTCACCTTCTCAAACACCGGGTCGAGATTGTGCATATTGTGGCCAATCTTGTTCACGGCGACGTCCAGGGGGACTGCCAGTGTCTTTTGATCCTGCTGGAAGGCCTCTTCTTCAAAAAAGTAGCGGATTTTATCCCCAGAGGTGACAAAATACGCGTCCTGCATGCGACGCGTTTGCTCGTTCGTGGTGAAAATGGAGCAATCACTTGGCGTCACGTCACAGTGTGCCACATAGTATCGAGCGCGCGCTCGCAAAGCGTCGCAGACCGAGGTCGAAAGTGCCGTCGGCACGACGAGGAACCCGTCGCGGTGAAAAGCTGCGACTAGCTCGGGGGAGAGGCCCGCCATGAAGACTAGTTTTGCCCAATCCGAGCTCTTGTTTTTTCTCAGTGCAGTCCAGAACGCCGTGTACAGTTTTAGCCAATCGCAGTCGTTTGATAGTCTGAAAAACACGCGGAGGCAAAAAACAATCGCAACGACGGGCCCACCCACCATGGCCTTCCTTCCGTTTCGCTCCTCTCTCTCTCTCTCTCTCTCTCCGTCGTCTTGATTGCGCATCATAAGATAAGGAAGAAAAGAACGCACGCGGTCGGTTCAATCGCGTTCCTAGTCGTTTTGCTCGCCGGTCACGACAATCCAGGACGAAGAAGAAAACGGTTTGCAGCAGCTCCGTGTAACGGGTTCAAAGCGGGGCCGTGAAACTGGACGAAACGGATGGACCACGCGTTTTTTTTCCCTTCTTGACAAGTGCGCACCGTCTTGGGTCGAGGTCCATGCAGTCGTTTCAACTTGCGTGCATCCCTTGCGTTGTATGGGGAGTTGGGACGGCCCAGCCACACGAGTGAAACGTCCCATGTCGACTCGTCTAGCTAGGACGAACGAGTGACGCTCGTGACCTTGGTCACATCTAAACTATTCCCTTTTCTCACTCGCCAGAGCGTTTAGTATTTCATATGGTCGCGATCGCAACGAGTAGCAGCCCGTTCGAGGCGCCTGGAGCGACCGTCGTCGCGCCCCTGCTTGTATCTCCCATCGCCTTTGCGCAGCGGGTACGTGCGTGAACAGATTCTGAGTGCGGTGAAAGCTCGAGGATTGACATGTGGTTTGTGGTATTGTTGCAGACACGGGTGCTGGACAAGGACGCACGCAAGTCTTCAAGTGGAAATCTTCTCCGAGACCAGTGGGTGGCCAACTTACAAAAAAAGCGGACGGCCGCTCTCGCTGGCACGAGTGACCCCATTGGCAGCGGGAATCCATGCATGTCTTTTGTCAAAGGAACCTCATTGAGCGCTTCGTCGACGACCAGCAACAACAGCTCAAACACAAGCAGTGCCGTGAAAAGATCGAGTCGGAGTCGCAGTACCGCGAAACGATGCAGTCGTCGTCGCAGTGCAGCTTCACAAAGAGCGAAGACGAGGAAGAGTGCACCACTTCACGACAAGAGCATAAAGGAAGGTATATCGCACCGACCGAATCCGTTTGACCCACTACAGGTTCCATCAGGCTTAAGAGTGGACAGTCAGCTTGCTATGACACAGGAGGGCGGAATGACAATGGGGCCTTCCTCGATGCTTTTCAGTGATATCGATTATCTAGATCTGGAATCGCCGTCGTTTGCGCGACTAATTGCATCCTCCCTGGACGACAATCTCTTTTCTTCCCCCACCGCGTCCTCGTCCTCGAGTACGAATGAAAGGACTAGCAAGCTGAAACGAGGCCCGATGTCAGGACTGAAGAAGCGGGCGACCCACTGCTTAGCGCTTGATGACGACCAAGCAAAGCCTGGCACCCCGCGTCGGAAGCTCAATTGCGGATCGGCCACGTTCGATGACTTTAACCTCGCCTACACCATCGACTTTGACTCGTTAGATTGTTTGGGGGTTGGGACACTTTCGACTTTCAATGCCGATGCGCCTTGCGCTCACGGTCGGCATCCATGGAGCCAAGAGCTTCCTGTACGCGATGCTGGAGAAGATGCTGCCACTTTTCTCGACTTGGGTACGTCCCGTCTCGAGATGTCGAAATCCCCGCCATCACATGACAGTACAAAAGAAACAAGGATGGAACTAGATGACGAGCGTATCGTATGCTCCGACTTGGACACCCACCGTCTCCCTCGAACAAGGTTCACGGAGCAAGATCGCTTGAGCCATGTTCTCGAGCAGACGAATCTGGACGATCGCAAAGGCCATGATGTGTGGCCAGTATCTCTTACGAATGGCTCCAAGTCTCCGTTTCCAGGTGGCACGCTCTTTGCCTCCATGCCTGATGCAAATGACGTTGGCGAGTGCCTGGGCATCAAAGTGTCGTCCCTGTCGTCTTCATCTCCTGTACCTTGTTTCTCTAAACCGGATGGACGTGGATCGCGGACTTGCGTGTCCAGTGGGAAGACGAACCAATTGTCCGAGTTGGACACTATGATGGACGAGTATAAGTTTACAGATCTCGACCAGGAACTTGATAGTTTTTACTTGGACACGATGGACTCTATAGACACTGCGTTTGACCTACCGACCAACTGATGCAAATCGACGAGCCGTCGCATGTCCGTCGTCGTAAACTAGACCAGTATAAACTAACCACACGCATACAATCGTATCTCATCCACTGTATTCTCATAACTACGCGCTGTTTCCTGCTCGGACGACCTTCCTTTCTACCTCTTTCTTTCCGACAAGCGTCGCTCTTCTTTTTTTCACGAGATCATCCGCTCGTGAAGCGCTTTCCCGCGGTGATTAAACACGTAAAAGTCGGGGCTCGAGATGACACTAGCGAGCGACCTACTCCACAATGAATACCATGCATTAGCTTGACACAAAAGATGCCTCTCTCTCTCTGCCATCTTTTGTCGTTGCACCTGGAATGCATCGCTTCGTTGGATCGAATCGGCACCATCTCGCCAGACGTGAGCAGTACGCCGGTTAGAGAGATGAGAAAAGAAATGCCAAGTTCCAGCACGACCTAAACTCAAAAACTGACATTTAGCCTACTTGTTTTTCGTCGACAAACAAAAAAAACTGGACCTCGATTGGTGGCATGGGGGCATCGGACGTCTCGGTCAATTTCACGTAACTTTCATCTGCGGTGAGAAAAAATAGACACAGCATGTCGCGATCGTCACGTTCGCGGGAGGAACATGAAGGAGGTAGAGAGAGAGAGAGAGAGAGACACACACACACACACATGCGTACATTGCACAGAGTAGTAGCCAGCATGCACCAGCAGGA
Source organism: Peronosclerospora sorghi (assembly GCA_026184515.1). Taxonomy (NCBI): domain Eukaryota; phylum Oomycota; class Peronosporomycetes; order Peronosporales; family Peronosporaceae; genus Peronosclerospora; species Peronosclerospora sorghi. Next base: position 1,642,321 of record CM047592.1, on the reverse strand, counting down.
GCGTGCCCACCGCAATCAAAAGTTTGCCAATCAAAAGCATTCGCGATCTGATGGATGGATCAGTCGAGTTTGAAACCTACGATATCGCATACTCGTCCTCTCACGTACCGAAACGGCGAGTTAGGGGACAAACACTCTCATGTTCTGGGGTCTCGGTGGTGGCGGCGCCAAGGCCACTGCAACTCGTGCTCGAAGCCAGGCCGATACGTCGCGCCGAGCGTCGCAGCAGGGAAAGAGCACGGCAGATATGAGTGTACGAATGACACCGTTGTATAGTCTCTCCGAAGAACGGCGCCACGAGTTGCTCCTGGCCGCGCGCACGAATCGCGTCTCGTGGGTCGATGGCGTCGATGAACGCATCGCTCCACCGTTGCCACTTGAGTCTGGATTCCATCCGGATCCATTCGCCATGGCGCCGATCCCATCGCCTTGCCGCATGGCAGTCGACGACATGCACGACGACTTGTCGACGTTTGTCTCTCGTCTCACCGAACTCAAGCACAAGATACTGGCGACTGATACGAATCTCATCGACCAAGAGCCTGGCGCGCACGACACATCGTCTACACGATATCATACATTGTTCCACGAGCTGCGCGAGCAAGCGTCACGGCTAGATCAATGGCAACGCTCGCATAGTCCGCAGACAAAGGCACGGACGAGCCACGATCGGGAAATGACGTTTTTCGTGGGGTTTCGAGCGCTTCTTACGTTGCTGAAAAATCCACAGGCCGCCGAGTTGGTCTATCGCATTCAGTCCTTCGTGAAGAAGGTCGAGCTATGGGAGCTTCCAACGATGTTACAAGCTGTCGCGACGCGAGACCGACCAGGAGGAAGAATTCAAGCTTTTATTCGAAAACTCATCGAACAAATTACACATAGTGAGAGACTAAAGACGCTCGTGCAAGGCGAGGCACCTACTGACGAGTGTCCCGCGTACTTGCATATCCGGGATGCGTCGGGACTGGATTTACTGCACGAAGTGCTCGAAGCCTTTTTAATGGAAAAACTCTATAGCAAGCTGCTTACCCCGTCGACGTCTGTAGCTGAGGAAGATGACGCGTTCCATGATCGCATGCGCTTGCTTGGCTTTGTTACGTTTAAGCACCTGGATCTACCGGTGCCCACGACACGCGAGGAGGAACAAACGTGGCTGTCGCTCGCAGCACAGCTGGAAAGCATGACGTTACGGCCAAGCCCCCGACGAAAAATGGATATCGTTTTGCGCGTGTGTCAGGACTTGACGACTTTCTTGAAGACGCAGCATCACGGCCGATTTCCATCGGCAGACGAGTTTCTGCCCGCGCTCATTTATATCGTCCTGCGTTCCAATCCGTGCGAACTCAAGCGCAACGTGGCGTTTATCCTGGAATATCGACATCCGGCCAAGCTCGTTTCCGAGCCAGGGTACTTTTTTACACATCTTGTATCAAGCATTGCGTTTCTTGAGGAACTCGATTGCTCGCGACTGACGATCTTGCCTCACGAATTTGAGGAAGGACTGCGTCGGAGCAAGGAACGTCTTGGATGGACGAGGGCGGCAAGTTGTGACATCGACCATGCCGGGAGAGGGGAGACGACCACGGACTGTACTTTACGCACGACTAGTCTCGCTTTGTATCGTGAAAAGCAAGAGCAGCGGATACCTCGTTTCCTCGCTTCTCTTTCGAATGAGGTTGACGCTCAAGCGTCTCGCCGTCTTCCCACTGTGCTTGATATTCGCGCCAAACGTCGAGGCCTGCTCGCGACCCAAAGCAACGTGCGGCACGGTTAAGTACATTCAGCAAATAGACGAAACTACGTACAATGTGGTCGTTTGGTAAGCAGAAACGAGAACATGCGTACGTCTTGGTATACTTTTTCCCGTCCCAATGTCTTGTCTGCTGAAAACTAACCAGTCGTCAGCATATCTTTTCAGTCTTATTGGCCCGGTCCTTTCTACATGAGTGTGGTTGAGACTGGCATTTACTTGTTGTTCTACCCCCACGTCGTCAAGAAGCAAGTGGAGTGGCACGTAAAGTAGTTGGATGCAGCCATCGTTCCCCGTGTTCCGAACGTCCAAGCGCCGGACCAAGCAGGGAGCGACACGAGGAGCCAGCGAGGTCGTGGCGGAACCACGACCTCTCTTTTCTCCCCGTACAAGCAGCGAGGTGCACGTTTTCGACGACAAAGTGACTCGCGAAACCGGCAGGACGGACCGACCGAAACGCTGTGGTAGTCGACGCATGATGTTGCAAGCCCAGAGCGCCTGGACGCGACGTCGACGGCAGTTCCTGTCGTGGAAAGACCAGACAACGACGAAAGCAGCCACTGCCTTACAAGGGTGTTACAAGCTCGCGCGACGGTTTGAAGTGGCGTCGTGGAAACGCCGACGAAAACCGGAAGTTCCACACGATGACTTGTTCGCGGGCGAGACGACCCTTCGCTCGTGCCAGCGCGTCCCAAGTGGTACGAAAAGTTCCTGCCAGACCGCTTCGCATCCGACTCGAACGCGGACGTCCGTGGTATCGGCGATAAACGCCTTGCTGACGTCAACACATGCGTTCGAGGACGACGAACGAGGCCAGGCATCGTCTCAACGTGCGATAATGGTATCGCGACGACGTACGCACCGCAGTACGTCGCTCGAGCTAAAAGCCAACGACTGTAGCCATGCGCAAACAGCTACGTGTAGCCCCGAGCGACTATTTCATACTCTCCCGCTTACAAAGCGTGAAAAGAAGGAAGAAATGGACGCGTTTTTCCTGTCCACGCATCTCCCGTTCCGGAAAACCACATTATACGGGCAAGAGCACGTCATCGCGAACAACTGGATTTGAGGCACGACGACGACCACGAATAACAGGTGAGACGAAACCCTTTTGATTGCAAAAGTGAGAGATCTGGTAAAAGTGGTGGGACGAAGTGACCAAGGACCTCCTTTTGCTAGTCCTATTCTTGGTACGGACTATTTCTGAGTCACAGGCAGTTGTTTACTGCACTTCATTCAATTCCCCCCTATATTATCCAGTGGAAATAATTGGAAAATGTTGAAACTAATTCTTATTGCGGTTTGTACGAAAAACACGGTATACGTAGGAAAGACTTATTTGCCCCGAGCGCGCTAGTGCGAAACCAAAAAATGATACAGTAGAACCGGTCAGATTGAATACTGTCAAAACTAATAACCTGTCATAATTATTAAAAATCGTCGGTCCCGACTTGGGCCAAGCCAAAAAACTACTAACTAATTATTAATAGGTTTCGGGCAGTCCCGACCAGTATAAGATTAATAATTCCATATCTAGTTTTTCTGTGACTTCTACTGAAAGTACTGTGTTATGCTAGTTTGTGTAAGTTTTTTTCTGGCGAATACTAAACGAGTGATCCTTCATCATCTGAAGCGTGGCAGGAAATGATGCTGAAGTAGAATCTGCTTGTTGCATCCAGTAAATCTGCAGCTTTACCAACATCTGATTTGCCTCGGCGTCGGAGATCGTTGGAGGTTCTTCACTGTCATCCTCGCCTTCTGGATCTTCTGGAACTCCAAAGTTTTCGTACGTGTTGAGAATCTCTGCAACAATCTCTTCTTCATCCGGAACATAACTGACTTCCTGCTCGGCGGGATAATTGAGCAGGTTGCGGATGTCCATCGGATTGCTGTACCGAAGCTGGCGTATTTGCTCCTCTAATTCCTGGATGACCTCCTGCGGAGGCTCAACTTCAGCTGCAGCAACAGTTTCACTGGAAGACTCAGAACGAATTGAGCAATGTCTGAAGCAGTTTTGAATCGTCTGCGGCTTCACATCGTTCTTCCATGCTGCCACGGCCATGCGAATCCCATCCAGAACGTTGATTTTTTCGGGATTAGCAACACTGTCCTCAATCCGCTCCAAAAGCATCCGGTTGAACCGCCGACGATAATAGGCCTTGAAGTTGCGAATGATGCCAGCATCACAAGGTTGAATCTTCGATGTGGTATTCGGCGGCAGGTAGAAAACTTTTGTGTTGACCAAGGTGACCTGCGCCGGAAGGTTCTTGATGGGGATGTGAGCACTGCAGTTGTCGAGCAGAATCAGAACTTTGTGTCCATGCATTCTTTTGTCGAAATCCGTCAGCCAAATTTTGAAAACATTCTGCGTCATCCATGATTTTGCGTTTGCATGGTATTTGCAGCCGAATGAGTCTCTATTGACATTTTTAAAGCATCGAGGGTTCATTGACTTGCCAATCACCAACAGCGGCAACTTGTCAGAACCATCCCCGTTGCTGCAGACAGCAATCGTGATTCGTTCCTTGTTTGCTTCCGTCCTTCCAGTTGTTGTGTTGCAAGCGAGTTGTCGGCTTGCATTCGATAAAAAAGGCCAGTTTCATCCATGTTGTAAATGTCTTTCCATTCATATTTGTCAATACATTGGCGAAGTTCGGGCAGGCTCTCAGCAAGAAGCGTCATGTTGACGGAGCCTCTTTCTCCAAAGCGGCGGTATGATTGAATTCCATGACGTTTTTTGAAATAATCCAGCCAACCATTTGAGAACTCGTACGTTGGCGACGCATCGGGATAAAGCCGCCGTAAAAAATGGCGGCTTTCTCACGAATGAGGTCTCCTGAGATGTTGATTTGTGCCTCGTAGAGTTTGACGCACTGGATCAGGGCCTCTTCGACAAGAGGATAGGTGACGGTGCGGTGCGTATTGATGCTGACATTGTTGTTTTCAACATCAATGCGAAGCAGAGCATCTGACTGCTTCAGCGTGTTTGAGATCGTGCCTTGGCTAACTAAGATGTTGTGGGTTTCTTCTAGCCACTTTATCAGCTGACTGTGTGTGAGCTTGGGGTTTGTGCGCTTGTGTTGACAAAGAGCGATGCGGATGGCATCGGTCATTGTCTTACGAGGTGGTTTGTTGACTCTAGGAGGCATTGGAATGGCTGGATGAGGGGGAGTGAATGGAGTGAGGAAAAAAGAAAAAACCAGGAGAGAAGTGCCCATTTTATATGCAAAAATCAGGGCAAAATTTCGCTTTTTTGGCCCTTAGTAAATAGATGACATCAGCAGTTTACTACCTATTGCATGATGTCAGCAAAAAAAACATACCTATTAGCTTTAATAACCTGTTAGAATTAATAGCTTAGGGGTGGTCCCGAGGCTATTAAATTTGACAGGTTCTACTGTAGAGCCAAACCAATCGCGCTCCCGATTTATTTTTCAGTTAAATTACTTCCTTTTTTGTCCAGTAGCAAGCCGTCCGGTATATGTTTGTATCGGTGCCACCGAAATGAGAAACTATGAGAATGGTGGAGAGAAGCCTCACTGTGCAGTGTAATGAGTCAGGACTGGACGAGATTCTTCGGGGAGGGTTTTCAAGTATCTACCGCACAGCTGCTACCTTAAAAAACGAGCAGTCGTCTTGGTTCTCATTAAGCATTCATGCCTCGTTAATTTCGTCTTGCACTCACTTGAGATTGTTTTATGTAGTTCATGAAGTCCAAACACGCCATGGATCTCGAACGGCGTCGCGCACGGGAGGGTACAGCGTGTCGAGTCCAGTGTTGCAATGACAGCGGGAGAAGACGCGTTGACGCTGCGTTTTCGCAATGTCACGGGCCTCGTGCCCGCGGACTAACGACTCAAGTTTGAGCGAATGATCTTTCGCACGACACGCGGAAATTGCTTTACGCGGTTTTAACCCATTGACGAGCCATCGGTTGATTCAACCAATGGGCAGCCGGTCGTCAAGCACGCCTTTGTCATTTTCTTCCAGTCCACATTTATTCAGAATAAACTGCGCAAGATCTGCGATGCGTTTCACGCGAGACTGTACTCTTTACCAGCAATCGATGACCGTGCGGCGATAGCCCACTTGATCCAGAGCAATGCGGGGGAACTGAATCAGAGCAGTCACATTCTGCGTCGTAATCGAGAGAGTTGTGTCCTCTTGTGTCGAGACGTGGCCGAGACGCTCGAGTCATGTAAGTGGTCGGTGCTACAGGAAAAGGCAACGTATCATGCTCTCAACATGTTCCGTGCTGATGTGAGTGGCATGCTCCGTGCGGAAGGCTGGGTCATCAAAGAAGCCTTAGCGAGTGTACGTCATGTCGTCACGCGTGCCCACACGACGGTCGATGATAAATCCATGCCATCGCTCGTGTATTCCGTGGCCAAGCCGTAGCCCTCCCGCCAACGTACTTTAAGAACAACAAGTTCACGGATGAGTTCCAAAATTTCTGGTTGCACGTTTGGGTCTCGAGCATTGTGTTGAATAGATCCAACATAATTTTCCACTCGCCACTTTTCTCTAAACTTGTCATACACGTTGTCGGCGAAACAGATCGCCGGCGGCTCTAAACTGCGGGCCTGGCTAAAGTTACAATCTTTTAGAATGCGCAATAATAGACACGGCTTGCTACTGGACAAAAAAGGAAGTAATTTAACCGAAAAATAATCGGGAGCGCGATTGGTTTGGCTCTATCATTTTTTGGTTTCGCTCTAGCGCGCCCCTATCTGCCCGCCTTATTTGCTTATTTTCCCGGCACTCTTGCCCTACCCCTACTCGTACCCTACCCTTACTTCCACGGTGCAAAAGATTTGGCGACAACCTTGATGGTAAATAAAACATAACTGTAATCAATTTTATTGTTTCAATCATCGCCGCTCCATATAATACGCCATTTCGGTAGCATCACTCGCATTGGCATCCTCAGGCACAAGTGGTAAGTTAGTTCACATGTCGGAGGTAGATCAATGACCACGACTCAATGTTCCTGAACTGTGCATATCGTGCACTTACCACATGCATGTAGTACCTGCATGGACTAAAATACTGAGCATTTTCAATTTCTAAAACTATTCATGCTCCTGAATTGTACCCCCTGCCGTAGAGAGAGAGCGGCAGTTGAAACACGAGCCACTTGAATCGTGAACACTTACTCAAATAATTCACCGTGCTACTTTTCCCGCACGCACCAAGTCCAAACGTGCGAGCTACTTCGCGATCCTGCTCCACGGAACAATTCTCGACAAATTATCACAATTATTTTCCACGCCGTCTCGCATGCGCCTTGACTCTATTTCTTCATCTTCTCCTTCGATTACGCTCTCGCTCCTATCCCTGATCACTCTTGGGCCAATCTTTGCGCTCTCCTCGCTCCTTTCGGTCTCTCCGCTCTCGACTCCGCGTGCCACTACTTTCCCTCCGTTTCCCCGTCGTCGTCGTCGTTTCCTTTCGATCCACGGGATCTCGACTACGAAGGAACGTTTTCGGGACAGTGTCCGCTGGACCTTGTCCTGTCGCAGCAGCTTCGCGACTGGGTCGCCGCCGTCCTGAAGTAACCGGAACGTTTGGCGGACCGGGCAGTGGATGCTGCTGTCCACGATCCAATGTCCCCGCCCCATATCGATGCGGCGCGAGCGCGTGTCCTGACGTCTTCCGCACGTATCGCCGCCACCTCGTCCACCATCGCGCGCGAGGGCGTCGACTCCCGCCGGCATCAATGTTTCGATAGTTGGGTTGCACGTGGGGCCCACTCGTGCTGTCGTCGATGGTCGATCGTTTCCTGTAAAAGGGTTACATTCTGGTTACATTTGGTTATGTTGTGTACGTAAGTACACTACGGTTGGGGTCAGTATTGACCGGTCCGAAAGGTTTGGACCTATTGGTTATCTTAACCAATCAGGGCAGGAGCCCTTTGTAGCCGGTGCGTATACGCTCGGTGCGGCTAGCGCACAGAGAAGACTTTCCTAAAGCGGCGAAGTGCCGCTACTTAGCCGATAAGCCCTTATAAAGGGCTTAGTAGGAGAGAGATCTCCTACTCGGGGCCAAAATTCCCGGGTTGGTTTACTGTAGCCTTTTCTAATGCCTTAACGGCAAGGCTCCCTTACTAAGGGTGTAGCTAAAGGGAGGGCTACATTTACGCTACTGCACTCACTACACGCGCGACCGGTCGAGGTCGTGCGTCTGTAGGTGATTGAGTGAAACGTAAACTGAATGTATATTTAGTATATAATTAGCCTAAATTAATTTAAACTAATGTAAACTATATGTAATACTAAGTAGAACTTACCAAATTCGTACCTAGTTAAAATGTAGTGTACACCACCTGTGTACCGACACGTGGATGGCTGACACGCCACCCCCAAGGGCTCCTTCCCTGATTGGTTAAAATAACCAATGGTTCAAAACCCTTCGAACCGGTCAATACTGACACCAACCGTAGTGTACCCACGTACACCACCAGCTAAATGTGACTCGAATGTAACCCTGTTACATCCTCCCCCATCAAGACTATTGCTTACGCAATAAACAAAATTTTGTTGGAGAACTCCAACTGCGAGTACCTCTGGCTATCCATGAACACCATTAGTGGTGCTATGGAGTCTCCTCTAGAGGAGGTATACTATTCCGAGAACTCGGAAGTCGATGCCCTTGGGTATATCTCCCCAACGGTTGACCGCTCCGACAACGCTGAAAGGCGATGTCGGCAGCCTAATCCGTTCCCCACACGTGGGGAAAATGTATTAACTAGTGCGCCTCGGCTGCCAATGTAGGATGATACATCCGGATCACAGAAGGCGATCATCACCAATGTGCTGGACGCAGCTCATGGCAGCCAACTTGCCTCACAGGCACTAAGGGCTGCGTTACGCGCTCCCAAACGCCTGCCAAGGGCGGCCTATACCTTTGACTGTCCTCGTGACCTTACAAAGTGGGCTAGGCGTGTGGTAAGGAATGATTTAGCACCCTATACCCCTGCCCCCGCGGCTGAACAGCCGTATCAATGCGAGCGCCGGGAGAAACTCCGGCAACAACTGCTTACGCAAAAGCAGTTCACTAGCGTCTCATACCGAGAGCGCCTAGACAGGCAGGCACAAGGTTCCCTTGTTGAGAACCTCCGCGAGGTTCCTATCGCTCTTTCTCCGGGAGAAAGTGCTGATGATGCGGAGGAGATGTTCCGCGCTTGGGCGGAAGGGGAGAAGCTTCTCCCCAGCTTCGATGAGCTGCATGACAGCTATTCCCGTCGCGACATTTGGGTGGAGAGGGAGTTGCGCCTGGCATTCGCCAGAGCCAAAGCGATGGAGCTATTACGTGCTCCATATCGCACGCGCTACGCCAGTGCCCCTGTCTCCACCACGGTGCCAGAGAGCAGTGTGAGCGCCGCATCTGCCTCCGGCGAACTCCCAATTACTGGGAGTGAAGGGGCTTCTCGTGCCCCTTTTGTCGTTGACCTGCAGCGGGATTCTCCCTCTCGAAAGCGTCAACGACGTCGCGGCAATCCTGCCGTAGGGGAGTCTCGGACTCCCACGAACTCTGTGAGTGTGGATAACCCTTCCACTTCACCAGATACTGGGTTTGACCCCGATGATGGCGTCGCGCCATCAGACGCTCCACATGATAGTGTGGAGTACCCTCCGCATCGAGCATTGGAGGAGGAGTTCGCGCAATTGCGACGTGAGATTCGCGATCGCTGTGATCGAAACAGCCGTCGCATCCATGATGTCCACGAGGGACTCCGCGATGAGTGGGATGCCACTGAACGCTTCGAGAGGCGGTTTGCCTCTCTAGAGACGACCGTTGCGGAGCTTCGTGGTCACATTTTAGCCCTGTCGGCTTCCTCCGCCCTGCCGTGTCTTACGGCTCTTACGGCTATCCGCCTTTCCAACCCCCTCCAGGAGGGGACCCGCCTCCGGGTCCTGGTATGGCTTAAGCATACCCACATAGAAGGTTGGATGCGTACGCATCACCTTCGGGATGTCCAAGGTATACGGCAAGCCCTTTCGGGATAGTACCTTAAAAGGCCCCACAAACCTGGGGCGAAGTTTATTCCGCAACACGTTGAAACTGCATGTGTAGGAAGATTTTAGCATTAATAAAACACTTCCTCCTACTTGATACACCTTTCTGTTACGCCGACCCTTGCGGTCAGCCTTCTCCTTCTGCTTGTCTTAGCTATCCGCCATGGCATCGCAGACGTGTCGTAAGACACTAAGGCGCGTCGATAAGAACTTATCGATGTGCTTTCGCACAGATACAGGGATGACATCAGGGAATCCTCCCCCATTAAGACCTGGGACACACACACACGTGGCGTCAACGGAACCCTCGGATTCACTAATCCGTTCACGTAAAACGAGGTAAAACCCGTAGACGCATTTACCGAATTGTTGATAGCAAATTCGACCATCGGAAGCATCTCATTCCAACTTTTTGGAGAATCCGGACATAAACTCCGGAGAATATCCTCTACAACGCGATTAACGCGTTCCGTTTGACCGTCCGTTTGCGGATGATCCGCAGTGGACATGAGGAGCTTGGTGCCTAGCACCTTAAACAACGCTCCCGAAAACTGTCCCGTAAAACAAGGGTCCCGATCCGACACAACGGAATCGGGTAGACCATGCTGTCGAAAGACACGGTCTAGGAACACTTTCGCTGTTCCTTGTCCATCAATGGACTCTGGCACCGCCGCCAGGTGAGCCATCTTGCTCAACGGTCTACAAAGACCAATATGCCGGTGTTCCCGTCCTTATCTTTCGGAAAACCGAAGATAAAATCCATGCTAATGGATTTCCAACACTCCGTAGGAACGGATAAGCTCACCAAAGGCGCCGCTGAATCTGCAGAGGGTTTGACCCTCTGACACGTCTCACAGGTGCGTATATACGCAGCGACCCACTTATACATATTGGGCCACCAATACAAAGCGCTTAAAGCGCTGTAGGTCTTATCCCGACCTAAATGACCCCCGGTAGGGGCGTCATGTGCCTCAAAGAGGACTCTATACTTCAGTTACTAATTATGAGGAACTACCACCCGCGGAGTGTCCTCCGCGCTTGTGCTATAAAATAGCAAACCGTCACAGTACCTGTAACGGTGCAACCGAGCGTTAGTTCGACTTGACAGGGTTGTCTCTGACGATCCAAGTCCCTTTCCACCCAACACGCTGATAAGCGCCGTACACTGTGGGTCTTTCTCATACGCCTGGCGTATGAGATCCACCACAGACGAGGTGACGAATGTCGCGTGAGCGAGCTCGTAATCGGGACGACGCGACAACGCGTCTGCAAGCACGTTCTGCTTGCCAGGTTTATACTTAACCTCAAAGTTGTACTCAGCAAAGAAGGAGAGCCATCGGGCCATCCGTTGCGATAGATGAGGCGGCTTTGTCGCTGTCCGTAAGGAAGCGTGGTCAGTATAAACCACGAACGGCTTAGAGCCGAGTAGGTGAACCCTAAATTTGACAAGAGCATACTTCATTGAAAGTAGCTCCTTGTCATGAACGGGATAATTCCGTTCCGCAGATTTAAGCTGCCTCGACTCAAACTCAATCACGCGTTCCCTTCCTGAATCGTCTGCTTGTAACAAAGCACATCCGATTGCGAAATCGGTGGCGTCGCAAACGACACTAAATGGTTTCCCAGAGTCTAGTAGAGCAAGAACGGAGATTTTAACAAGCTCCCCTTAACCGCTTCAAAAGCGTTTTGGTGTTCAGTTTTTCCCAACACCAATCAACATCCTTCTTAAGAAGGTCGGTTAATGGCTTCGCCATTTCAGCGTAGTTCTCGCTGTACTTGTGGAGATAATTGGCTAAACCAAGCCACTTCCGTAAATCTGTAAGATTTACAGGCGAAGGCCACTCCACAATGGCTTTCACCTTCGCGGGATCCGCCCGCACTCCATCCTTACCGATGAAGCATCCGAGGAAAGGAATTTCCTCAGCGCCAAAAAATACATTTGGATGCGTTTGCATAGAGTTTATTCTCTCGCATACATTTGAGCACTGATCGAAGGTGTATAAGGTGCGTCTGAACATCAGACGAGTCGCCTTCCGCGCGACAATGAACGAATATATCGTCGAAGTACGTCTGAGCGTACTTTCTATTAGGGCGGAAGAGTTGAGTCACCAAGCGATTAAAATTCGCTGGCGAATTTGAAAGCCCCTGTGGCATAACAAGCCACTCCCACAGCATTCCGCTAGGCGTGCTGACTGCTGTAAGCGGAATATCGGACGCTCGCATGAGCACCTGATAATACCCGTCCCCCAGATCCAAGGCACTGTACACCGTACAGCCCGCCATATTGTTCTGGAGGACATCCTTCCGAGGAACGGAGTCTTCATGGGTACAGTAGCTGTATTCAGCTTGTTGTACGCATGCACAATGCGCCACTTTCTGTTCGGTTTACGAACACAAAAAGTGGGAGAAGAATGGGAAGACTTGCTCTCCCGTACCATTCCTGCCTCTTCTTTCCCTTGAAGAATGCGTCGATGACGTCGCATTGCTCCTTGGGGATAGGCCACTGCCTAGTGACGCAGTATTTGGCTCCAGGAACCAAATCAATTTCATGTCGGACTCCCCATCCGGTGGTAACTCCATCGGCGGGTTGTCACTAATGACATCCCCAAATTCCTTTAGTAAGGAATGGTAAGGGTCCTCAGGATCCGCAAGGATCTTGAGACCGCTTCGGGCATTCAATGCCTGTTTGGTTTGCACCAAAACCGACTCGTCCATCGTGGATGAGGAGTTCAACTCCTCCTCCGGACGTAGCACGACAACTTCGTCGATTTCATCTGCTTTCAACTCGTTGAATGACATCTCCTCCAACGACAACAGTTCGCCTACCCCAGGCAACCGTTCCAGGCTTACGCCTTCTGTGACAATACCTGTCACACTATTCAGCATCCGATAGGACTGCTGACTACTGGCCTCGGGACTCATCCCGAGACCTAGATGGGGGGAGTCAATTGCCCCATCTACTGGAAGCGCCTCGCGCCTATCCACAGAGGTCTCTACCTCTAACACCGGTTTCTCTCCGTTCTCACCTAAAACGGCATAGTAGTAATCATTTCCGACGTGCGAAAGAGACAAACTTCGGGTCTCTTCGCTTGGAAGCGCCTCGCGCTTAACCACACGGGTCTCTACCCCTACCACTGGAGTCGCCTCAGAGGAATCCACCTCTGCCACTGGCAACTCACCAGTCTCACCGTTAACGGCGTGGGGATTAACAGCCGAATACCCCTCGTTAAGGAACTCTTCCTTAACTTGATTGGGAATGATCATTTCAGACATCCCAATCTCTGGAATCTCACGCCAGAATCGCTTTTGCGATCGAGCAAAGGTGGGTTCATGACTCGCCAATGCTTCACCCGACCGCGGGTGCGTTGAGCCAATGGACTTGGACTTCCAGTCTATCCATGGCTCGTGGCGTTCCATCCACTTCATGCCCAGAATGAGGTCATACCTTGAGTCCAAATCCATGACTAGGCAACGTTCTAAGCTGTCAAAGTCTGCAAACTTCAGCTTAAGGTCAATCGAGACCTTGGGTACAGAAACCTGTACGCCCGTTGCAAAACGGACCGTTACAACGTCACGAGAACGTGCCTCTAGGGCCTCGGCATACAGCCGACTCTTCTCTACAGAAGCCCGTCTGACATAATTGTCAGACGCTCCAGAGTCTATCAAGACTATCCAAGGATTCTCAAATCCTTTCACGTCCGCAAGGACGACCAGCAAACCTGGCTGGTACACCAACTCGGTGCTAGAAAGCACCGTTTCCCTCGGGGATTTGTGCTGTTGTCCCCTACCCTGGGGCTTAACAGCACTGAGGGATACCCCAGTAGGGCGCGCCGCACCTACTGGGAGCCGTCGTTTCCCGACGGCTTGGGTAAGGGCTTTTTCCCCACCCTTGGCCTCTTAAAGCGAATATCTCGCTGGGGGTTCCGCGGACATCTGTTCCGCAGATGATCCGTGTTCCCACACAGGAAGCATCTCAGCGGCCCATGCCGCTGCAACATTGCAAGGAGCTCTGCCTCGAAGCTCTGCGAAAAAGAGTCAGATTGACTCTTAGCGGAAGTTTTCTCTTCCGCTTCGACCTGACTCAGGTCCATGGGTTCAGGGACCACCTTAGAGGAACGAAAGCTCCTCTCGGCGTTGAACGCCATCTTGAACGCCCCCCCCAGGGATTGGGGTCGGCATCGGAAGAGCTCCGAACGTGCTGGCGCTTCTCTCATGCCCCCATGAACACGGTAATGGACACATCTTCCGAGCACGCTTTCGCGTACATCCCTGCCAACAGGGACTTGAGTTCTTGGATATATGTTTTCAAGTCCCTAGTGCCCTGGCGGCAGCTCAGAAACGCCAGATGATTCTGTAAAACCAGATCAAGCGTTGCATACATGTCCATAACCTTCTGCTTAAGGAACTCCCAGGTAGGAACACGTTCGTGACCGAGTCCGAACACGTAAACGCCCATGCACGGGCTTTACCCCTAAGATGGGTCAGTGCAAGTCCCACTTGCAAGTGATCAGCGATCACGTTCGCTGTTGCGAAGGCCGTTTCGACCTCTCGCAGCCACACATAAAGGTTGTCATCCTTCTCCCCGGTGAACTCCTTTATATTAAATGATAAGGGGGGACGCACCCCCGTGGAACTACTTCCACCTAAACTCGCCTCATGGGCGATGGGGGCATTGAGCCTTGCCTTTACGGCCTCAAGGCCCTGCTCCACTAGGAGCTGCATACCCTCGTCACCCATTAAGGATAACATCCTGTTAAAGGCTTCCTGCTGGACGAGGGTTAATCTATCCCAATCGTCCTGATTCATCCCTTGCAGAGGATGCCTTAGTCTACCAACACAGGTGTTGGATTGACTACAAGTGCTACCAGATGTAGCCGGTGCGTATACGCACGGTGCGGCTAGCGCACAGAGGAAGACTTTCCTAAAGCGGCGAAGTGCCGCTACTTAGCCGATACGCCCTTATAAAGGGCTTAGTAGGAGAGTTCTCTCCTACTCGGGGCCAAGATTCCCGGGTTGGTTTACTGTAGCCTTTGCTAATGCCTTAACAAAAGGCTCCCTTACTAAGGGTGTAGCTAAAGGGAGGGCTCCCTTTACGCTACTGCACTCACTACACGCGCGACCGGTCGAGGTCGTGCGTCTGTAGGTGATTGAGTGAAACGTAAACTGAATGTATATTTAGTATATAATTAGCCTAAATTAATTTAAACTAATGTAAACTATATGTAATACTAAGTAGAACTTACCAAATTCGTACCTAGATAAAATGTAGTGTACACCATCTGTGTACCGACACGTGGATGGCTGACACGCCACCCCCAAGGGCTCCTTCCCTTATTGGTTAAAATAACCAATGGGCAAAAACCCTTCGAACCGGTCAATACTGACCCAACCGTAGTGTACCCACGTACACCACCAACTAAATTTGACTCGAATGTAACCCTGTTACATCCTTGGTGGATGCGTGGCAGCCAGCCACGTGTTAGTACACAAGTGGTGTACATTACATTTTAGCTAGGTACGAATTTAGTAAGTTCTACTTAGTATTACATATAGTTTACATTAGTTCAAATTAATTTAGGCTAATTACATATTAAATATACATTCAGTTTACAAAACACGCCAATCCAGCTAGACGCACGACCTCGACCGGTTGCGCGTGCTGTGGGTGTTTGTAGCCAAAAGAAATACCTCCTTTAGATACTCCCTTTCTAAGGGAAGCCTTGTCTCAAGGCGTTAGTTAAGTCTAACAAGTAAACCAAGGGAAATTTTGGCCCCGAGTAGGAGAGAACTCTCCTACTAAGCCCTTTTACAAAGGGCGTATCGGCTAAGTAGCGGCACTTCGCCGCTTTAGGAAAGTCTTCCTCTGTGCGCTAGCCGCACCGTGCGTATACGCACCGGCTACATCTGGTAGCACTTGTAGTCAATCCAACACATGTGTTGGTAGGCTACGGCATCCTCTGCAAAGGATGAATCAGGACGATTGGGAAAGGTTAACCCTCGTCCATCAGGAAGCCTTTAACAAGCTGTTATCCTTACTTGGTGACGAAGGCATGCAGCTCCTAGTGGAGCAGGGCCTTGAGGCCGTAAAGGCGAGGGTCACCCTCATCGCCCATGAGGCGAGTTGTAGTGGAAGTCATTCCACGTCCACGGGGGTGCGTCCCCCGTTGTCCTTTTAAGATAAAGGAGTTCACCGGTAAAAAGGGTGATAACCTTTATGTGTGGCTTCGTGAGGTCAAAACGGCCTTCGCCACAGCGAATGTGATTGCATATCCCTTGCAAGTGGGACTTGCACTGACCCATCTTACGGGTAAAGCCCGGGAATTGGCTTTTACGTGTTCGGATTCGGTCATGGACATGTTCCCGACCTGGGAAGTCCTTAAGCAAAAGCTTATGGAGATGTATGCCACGCCTGATCTGGTTTTCCAGAATCAGCTGGCGTTTCTGAGGTGCCGTCATGGCACTAAGGACTTGGAAACATATATCCAAGAACTTAAGACCCTGCTGGCAGGGATGTACGCAAAAGCGTACGGGGACGATGTGTCCATTCCCGTGTTCAGGGAGGCCTGAGAGAAGGAACAGCACCGTCGGAGCTTTTCCGATGCCGACCCCAATCTCTAGGGGAGGCGTTTAAGATAACGTTTAACGCCGAGAGGAACTTTCGTTCCTCTAAGGTGGGTCCTGAACCCATGGACCTGAGTCAGGTCGAAGTGGAGCGGAAACCTTCCGCTAAGAGTCACTCTGACTCTTTTTCGCAGAGCTTCGGGGAGGAGCTCTTAGCTATGTTGCAGCGGCGTGGGACACTAAGGTGCTTCCTATGTGGAAGCGTGGATCATCTGCGGAACAGATGTCCACAAAATCCCCAGCGAGATAGTCGCTGGAAGGGGCCGAGGGCGGCAAAAAGGCCCTCGCCCAAGCCGTCGGGAAACGACGGCTCCCAGTAGGTGCGGGGCGCCCTAATGGGGGAACCCTCAGTGCTGTTAATCCCCAGGGTAGGGGACGACAGAACAAATCCCGGAGGGAAACGGTGCTTTCTAGCACCGAGTTGGTGTACCAGCCAGGGTTGCTGGTCGTCCTTGCGGACGTGAAAGGCTTATCAAAGCCTTGGAGAGTCTTGATAGACTCTGGAGCGTCTGACAATTATATCAGAAGGGCTTCTGTTGAGAAGAGTCGGCTGTATGCCGAGGCCCTACAGGCACGTTCTCGTGACGTTGTCACAGTCCGTCTAGCGACGGGCGTACGGGTTTCTGTACCCAAGGTCTCGATTGACCTTAAGCTGAAGTTTGCAT
>CM047592.1:1586407-1610267 GCA_026184515.1 Peronosclerospora sorghi | reverse complement strand
ATGCAAACTTCAGCTTAAGGTCAATCGAGACCTTGGGTACAGAAACCTATACACCCGTCGCTAGACGGGCCGTGACAACGTCACGAGAACGTCACTTTAGGGCCTCGGCATACAGCCGACTCTTCTCAGCAAAAGTCCGTCTGATGTAATTGTCAGACGCTCCAGAGTCTATCAAGACTCTCCAAGGCTTATCAAAGCCTTCACGTCCGTAAGGACTACCAGCAAACCTGGATGGTACACCAACTCGGTGCTAGAAAGCACCGCTTCCCTCGGGGATTTGTGCTGTCTTACCCTACCCTGGGATTAACAGCACTGAGGGGTCCCCCAGTAAGGCGCCCCGCACCTATTGGGAGCCGCTGTTTCCCGACGGCTTGGGCGAGGGCATTTTTGCCGCCCTCGGCCCCTTGCAGCGACTATCTCGCTGGGGATTTTGTGGACATCTGTTCCGCAGATGATCCACGCTTCCACATAGGAAGCACCTTAGTGTCCCACGCCGCTGCAACATAGCTAAGAGCTCCTCCCCGAAGCTCTGCGAAAAAGAGTCAGAGTGACTCTTAGCGGAAGGTTTCCGCTCCACTTCGACCTGACTCAGGTCCATGGGTTCAGGACCCACCTTAGAGGAACGAAAGTTCCTCTCGGCGTTAAACGCCATCTTAAACGCCTCCCCCAGGGATTGGGATCGGAAGAGGAACAGTTCGAAACGTTCTGGGACTTGTTTCAGGCCTCCAATGCAGACGGGGATGGACACATCGTCCGAATACGCTTTCGCGTACATCCCTGCCAACAGGGTCTTCAGTCCTTGGACATATGTCTCCAAGTCCGTATTGCCCTGACGGCACCTCAAAAACGCCAGCTGATTGTGGAGAACCAGATCAGGCGTTGAATACCTGTCCATAATCTTTCGCTTAAGGACTCCCCAGTTCGGGAACACGGTCGTGACCGAATCCTGACACGTAAACGCCCATGTACGGGCTTTGCCCGTAAGATGGGTCAGTGCAAATCCCACTTGCAGGTGATCCTCGATCACTTTCGCGGTGGCGAATGCGGTTTCAACCTCTCGAAGCCACACATAAAGGTTTTCACCTTTCTCGCCGGTGGATTACTTTATCTTAAAGGACATCGGAGGGCGCACCCCCGTAGACGCGGGATAACTCCCGCGAAGACTCGCCCCATGGACGATAAGGGCATTCACCCTTTCACGCACGGCATCGAGGTCCTGCGCCACTAGATGGCGCATGCCATCCTCACCCAATATGGGTAACAGCCTTTTAAAGGCTTCCTGTTGGACGGGGGTTAGCTTACCCCAATCGTCCTGATCCATCCCTTGCAGAGGATGTTGATCACCAACACAGGTGTTGGATTGACTACAAGTGATACCAGATGTAGCCGGGTGCGTACACGCACGGTGCGGCTAGCGCACAGAGGAAGACTTTCCTTTAAGCGGCTTTCGCCGCTACTTAGCCGATACGCCCTTATAAAAGGGCTTAGTAGGAGAGAGCTCTCCTACTCGGGGCCAAGATTCCCGGGGAGGTTTACAGATAGCTTTCGGTAACCCCTTGTAACAAGGCTTCCCTTATAAAGGGAGGTAGCGTAAGGGAGAACTCCCTTGGGCTACAATACTCACCGCGCGCGCGACCGGGCGTGGTCGTGCACCTAGCTCCGCTAATGCCTTAACGGCAAGGCTCCCTTACTAAGGGTGTAGGTAAAGGGAGGGCTCCCTATTACCTACGACACTCACTGCGCGCGCGAACGGGCGTGGTCGCGCGCCTGCACTTTAGAGTGAAATGTAAACTGAATATATTTAATATGTAATTAGCCTAAATTAATTTAAACTAATATAAACTATATGTAATACTAAGTAGAATATTCCTAATTCGTACCTAGCTAAAATGTAGTGTACACACCTGTGTACTGACACGTGAATGGCTGACACACCACCACACCAAGGGCCCATGCCCTGATTGGTTAAAATAACCAAAGGTTCGAAACCTTTCAACCCGGCCAATACTGACCTCAACCGTGGTGTACTCATGTACACCAACACTCAGTGTTACCCGAATGTAACCCCGTTACATAGTAGCTCTGGCGCTAGCGGGTCAAGTGAAAAGTTAATTGTAGAAAACATTGTTAAGTACGCTGCGCCGCGACTGAAAGTGATGCTGATGGCGAGGTATGATCCTAGAAGAGAGGACTACCCCGGCCACGCACAAGAATTGATCTCCTGGGCGCAGGAATTGGAAGACGACGCCGTGAAAAGTAAGCCAGCCCTTAAGTTTAAGGCGCATGCCGCAACATCTGGCTAGGCGCGGCGCGCATGCTACGCGTGCGGTGGCGAGGGGCATATACAGAGGTATTGCCCCGAGAAGCGTCGCAAGAATGGAGGTGATCGCAGCCAAGGGACGAGTCGTAGTGGAAACGACAAGTCGTCAAAGCGTTTCGTGCTTTCGACTATGGATACCACCGTAGATGCATATGTTAATGCATGTGGTAATGAAAATGGCAATGAAAATGTTTGGATTATTGATAGTGGTTCAAGTTGACACTTGGTGTCGAACGAAAATTTGTTGGAATATGTGAAGGTCTGTGGTCCTGATGATACTTTTTCATTGCCGAATGGTGGTACCTTGTAGGCTACCAAAGTCGGCCGGCTTACGTTGCGGACGTGCGACAAAAGTGGAACGGTCGTTATCTTGACCGAAGGATACTTTGCACCGCAACTAACCAGAAACTTGATTTCACTTGGCCGACTGCGTGAAAAGGGCTGCTCCATTCTCGATGATGGCCACAAGCTACGGGTCATGATAAAAGATGAAAAACTTTTCGATGTTATGACGCATGGATTGGTGTTTATCGCCAAGCTGAAGGCCGAAAGGACAAACAATTTTTCGAAGGATTTCGGAGACATGGTTGCCAACAGTGTGCTGGAAGACGTCGGTTCAGACGTGCACACTGGCAGCCTGCACCATTTCCATGTGCGCCTGGGTCACTTGGCCTATGGTACCATCGAAAGTTTGGCCAGGGACCCCAGATCTTGTATTTCCCTAACAGACACAAATCGGCCAAATTGCCTTACTTACGTGCAGAGGGCAAGGCCACCAGAAAGGCGCAGACGAAGGCAGATTCAGGAAGCAAATCCCGGACAGATCGAGTCGGAGGAGTGATCTGTAGTGACCTCAAGGGTCCGATCACTCCCCGGGACAGGGGAGGCAATCGATATTTGGTCCTTTTTGTGGACCATTATTCGAACTATATAAGGGTTTTCGCAGCGCGAACAAAGGACAAGGCGGAAAGAATGTTCGGTCATTTCATTGCCTGGTTTGAAAACGAGTTTTCGTGTAGAGTGCACGTGTTGCGCACCGATGGCGGCGGAGAGTATCGGAACGTCGATCTGTTTTGCAAACAGACCGGTATCCGCCGCCAAGTAACTGAACCGGGAAATCCTGCCTCGAATGGCAAGGCGGAACGTATGAACCGGACCATTTTCAACATGGTCCGGTGCATGATATTTGGGTCCGGTGTACCCTTAACGTATTGGTCGGAGGCGGCTGAGTATGCTGCATACATACTCAATCGTACTCCGACAAGGTCGAATATCGGGTGAATTTAGCCGCTGGAAGTACTGACCGGCAAGCGGCCGGCAGTAAATGACATTGTGGTTTTTAGGTCCCCGTGCATGGTTTGGCGGGACCCGAAAAAGAAAACATTGGCGAAGCACGCCATTATTCTAGGGAAAAGCGATGAAACAAAAGGTTTCAAGGTTTTATTATTGAAGGACAGGGTGGTCGTGGTGAAGAGGCACGTCACCGCGATTGAAACGCTCATCCCTGAGACGAGTGATAAAGTAACCAAGGTGTTATATGGTGAACGCAACCAAGAACAGGAAGAAATGGATGAATCGCGTTCGAGAAGCACCGATGCAAATAAGTCGAGTTCAGGGCATGGAAGTGGCGGAATACCGGAGTCTGCAGCCACGCCAAGACGCGTCCAAAACGCTGAACAAGGCACGCGGAAGACACGCAGAAATCCAAAGAAGACGGCCAAAGGGCAGGAGTATGAAGCATCGAGGGCTAAAAGGGTAGCTACAAAGGATGAATTTTCGAAAACAATTACCGAAAATGGTGGAAATGCTGAAAGCGCTCTATGTGTCTACGCGGTTTGCGAGTCAGGTGTTGAACCACCAAGTGGATTGATGATGCAGCCGGATCCGAAGAATTATCGTGAGGCGCATGGTGGCTCGCAAACCAAGATGTGGAAGCAAGCGGAAACGGAGGAACTCAAGGCTCTACAGGACCTAGGAACATGGGACGTCGTGCGACGCCCTGAGGGCAAGGTACCTCTCCCGACCAAGTGGGTGTACAAGACGAAAGTCAGTGCAAACGGGTCGGTCGAGAGGTACAAGGCGAGGTTGGTCGCCAGAGGTGATAAGCAGTTTTCGACGCTGACTATTTTTTCACGTTTTCGACCGTTATGGAGTTGAACAACGTAAAGTTGCTCCTTGTGTTGGCACAAGTGTGGGGGGTAGCGGCACGCCATGGCGATGTGCCAAGTGCCTACCCCAAGGCAAAGTCCGAAGATGACGTGGTAATATACGTACAGGTGCCACAAGGCATAGAGATCACGGTCGAAAAATTACGTGATTTTGGTGTGAAATCACCGAAGGATCTCGCGCTTAACTTAAAGCGAAACCTTTAAGGTCTGAAACAGTCTGGGCGCCTGTGGCATCAGTGTCTGTGCTAGACACTAATGAAGTTCGATTTTGCGCAGTGTGTTACAGACACTTGCATTTTCGTCAAGCACGAAAAAAATGAAACGTTTGTGGTTGGCGCGTATGTCGACGACCTCCTGGTTACTGGAACCAGTGAGAAGATTGTGCAAGAGTTTTTTGCAAACATTCAAGTGCTTTAATTAAAGGACTTAAGAAGCGTTACCAAGTTTCTTGGCATTCGGATTGGAGGTGATCCAAAGAGCGGTTACGTCTTAGACCAGGAGAGCACGATTAAGGAAATATTAAGTGTGCACAAGCTGGAAAAGATGAATCCAGCCCGAACTCCGGTGCTGCCACCTGATGAAGACAAGGAGTTTCAGGAGCTCCTGTTGATGAAACCCAAGGAAAATATGCCGAGCATCAAGCAATTCCAGTCGCTCGTGGGCATTCTGTTATGGGTCTCCCGGTGCACGCGTCCTGACATTTCGTTCGCCGTGCACCGCGCCACACGTAGGACCCATGCACCCACGCTGAGCGACTACAAGTGTAGCAGGTGTTTACAAGCACGGTGCGGCTAGCGCACAGAGGAAGCCTTACCTAAAGCGGCGATACGCCGCTTCTTAGCTGATACGCCCTTATAAAAGGGCTTAGTAAGAGAGCACTCTCTTACTCGGGGCCAAGATTTCCTTTGGTTTATTTGTTAGACTTAACTAACGCCTTGAGACAAGGCTTCCTTTAGAAAGGGGGTAGTTAAGGGAAGGTATTCCCTTTCACTACAACACTCACTGCGCGCGCGACCGGTAGAGGTCGTGCGCCTAGCATTCTTTAGTGTGATTTGTAAACTGATGTATATTTAATATGTAATTAGCCTAAATTAATTAAACTAATGTAAACTATATGTAATACTAAGTAGAACTTACTCAATTCGTACCTAGCCGAAATGTAATGTACACCACCTGTGTACCAACCGTGGCAGGTGCCACGCCTCCACCAAGGGCTCCTGTCCTGATTGGTTAAAATAACCAATAGGTCCAAACCTTTCGGACCGGTCAATACTGACCTCAACCGTAGTGTAATTACGTACACAACATAACCAAATGTAACCAAATAAAACCCTGTTACAACAAGATTGCGAAGAGGATCCTCAAGTACCATAAGGGAACGAGTGATCTCAATCTGGCACTGAAGCATGACGAAGATTTGCCTATGCCACTGCGTATCATGGTATACAGTGATGCAGATTTCTCTGTCGACAAGGCGGATCAAAAAAGCGTTTCGGCAATGGTGGTGTTCATCAATGGAGTGCTCATAAATTGGGCGTGCAAGAAGCAGACAGCGGTTGCATTGTCGACCGCTGAAGCGGAATTCGTTGCTGCAGCTATGGCCGGAAAGGAGGCGCTAGGACTGCGCGAGCTGATTGCTGAAATCGGTATTCATGCCAAGACACCGCTTATGTTCAAGATGGATAACCAAGCGGCTATAAAGCAATTGGAAGATGAGACAAGTGCAGCAAGTTCAAAGCACGTGGATATCAAGTTGAAGTTTTTGAAGTACTACACACGGAAGGGAATCGTTTCAGCAAGCCACGTGCCAAGTGAAGAAATGCTAGCTGATCTACTGACCAAGGACTTAGGTGCGCAGAGGATTCAAGTGTTGCGTGCAGCTCTAGGGCTGCAGTGATGGTGGTGCAGCCTCCGGTCTTCCAGGAGGAGTGTTGGAAGAGTGTGTATCCATTTTGGACTTTGCACTCTTCCGGAATGGTGGAATCCCGTTGGCTGTCAGGTACGGCATACATTTATGCATATAATGGAGGTTACAGGATTAAGTTGCATTTATTACCGGATAGCTACTTAAGTAACCATACATAATATACTTACTTTCATTTTTGCATATAAATCAGTGTGCACTTCTACTGAACTCTCTACGGCTGCTAAACGGCGCTTGCTTTCTTGCCTCTCACACTGATCCTCCCGTGCTCAAACTTTGTCAGCAGGTGAGTACTGATAGAGGGAAGTGTTTTAAGACTTTATTTTAAGTTTTAACAGAAACAACTCCCAGACTGTCAGACGCAAAAGCCGCTACAGTAACCAGGTACCCACAACTCGTGTCAATTTCCTGTAGACTCAACAGCCTGTTGACAGATTACTAAACCTGGGTGATCTATCTGGTGGAGAAGACCAATTAAACGTGTATTATAATGGTTATAAATACGCTGAGTGCTGTGCTCCTGACGAGACATAGTGAAAAGGGTAAGACACATTGTTACAATTTGGGGTGTCGCCGAGTGCAATTTCTTCGCTTGGCTCGTGAGCTGCTGGAAGCCTTTACGCCGAAGTATTACAGTTCAAAACTTATCAGTAGCAGGAACATTGAGCCTCTTTCGGAAATATATCGGCAGCTACATCGGCAACGCTGAGATAAGAGCGTGGAAACATGTAGTACTGAGTGGGGTGTACCCTTTTGATCAGTAGGACTACTTGTTTTGACAGACGAGAAATTTTAGTGGTACATCGGAACAGGCCTGGTGATCACACCAACATGTCGATATGATTTGAAGCACTACATTATGCAAGTGCAAGTGGTTATCGAAGTAGAAAGAAAACTACCCTACCAATATTCCCGGAGTGCAATTAAAATATGTCTTGTTTTCTAGTGGTGCAGGTTTACTTGAACTATCAGGTGATTTATACCCAAGATCTTTCAGAAATTGATAGTATCTAATAGAATCTATGATTGGTGGAGCCGGGGTTACTATTATACATTCTAAAACTATGTAGCTCACAAATGCCACTCAAAAATCAAACCAATTATCCCTAAAAAAAACTTTTGTGGAAACGCTGGTGCTGGACACTCCTCCTCGCAGTTTTCCAACGCCAACATCTGCACTGAACGTTCTGGTTCTGTTAAACACAAAACACACAAGTTGTTGGTCTTGATGAGATCTTAAACCACGTGAAATCTTAGTTTGAGTCAGGTGGGATATCTAGGGGCGGCAGACTTTTGCGCGACGTGTGTCCCGCAGTGGAAGTTTCAGCTGGCTTGTTTACAAAAGGGTAAATTGAAAAGTAAGTATATTATGAAAAGTTACTTAGTCCACTTAAGTCACTACTGTAATGTTTAAGTTGATCCATAAAGCTTCAAATGTAACTGCAAACATATCAGCCATTGGGCTTTCACCATTATGAAAAGCCGAAAAAAACAAAATAGCTACATGCATTTTTAACAGGTTCCTCGTTGATGACGTGACTGACGGCATCGATATGTTTTCTTTGTAGGCAAAATCTCACCTATATATGGCACACAAACACACACTAGCGTTAGTTGCGCGAAGGTAGGGCTTGTTCGTCTCAGACTTGGTAGTTAAAAAGGTGAGAGAAAAGAAAAGTGTATTCTATAAGGTTACCTAAGAGCCTGGTTCAAGTAAGAAATAAAGGTGAAAAAATAGAGATCCAAAAAAGTGCGCCGCAATTCTATTGGTCAGCTCCAAAGGGTCACCTCTATTAATTAAATATAGGTTCCAGAGGTCTATTTCTGACTGAAAAATTAATAGAGATGACGAGTCGCAGTCGAAACGTTGGAAATGCTGTCGTTTCAGCAGCAATTCTGGCTATAACAAATGCCATTGCTGTGGTGCTTGATAGCGACGATGATGAGGATGGGCGTAGTCATCGTCTGCCTAGGTCCAGATGATTTTCTATGCGTCGATCCTTGTTTGTGGTTGCAGATCACAACACTCTGTTTGATGAAGGCTGGTTTCGCAACCAGTTCCGTTGCTCCAAGGATTCATTCGATAGCATTTGCAACATGATCGAAGCACACTGGCATTCAGTGAATGAATCTATCGGCGGAAATGCTGCGTTTTTTGCTCGGGATAGAACGGCTGTGGCAATGTTCTATTTGACACATCCGGGATCGTTAGCCGAAGCTGCCTCTATCTTTGGGATGAGCAAAGCATCCGCCCTACGATCAGTCTAGCAGGTTGTTGACGTTTTAGTTACCGCAATTCTTCCTCTGATCATTCGCTTGCCCGAAAGTGACGAGGATTGGAACAGTCTTGCCACAGGATGCGAAAGTGTTTGTGGATTCCCTAACGCTGTCTTGGCTTTCGATGGTTGTCTGTTCGAAATAGAACGGCCGTACGACTATGAGGGCTGGTACTGCCGAAAAGGGTTCCCAGCTATCAACGTCCAGATGGTAGTCGACTTTAAGGGGCGAATCCGTGCGTTTGACATGCGACCTGGATCGGCGAGTGACAAATGTGTTTTTAAGTATTCTCGTTTCGGTTGGACCATTGCAAACATCATTCCGAAAGGAAAGCACTGTCTCGGTGACGCTGCTTACTCGCTCACCGATCAAATGATGACTCCTTATCCCGTTGAGGAAGAAATTCTCCAGAGGATGCCTGGTACAATTACTGTCACTAGCGAATTCGGATTGTTGTAGAACGGTCAAACGGAATGGTGAAAAACCGATTCCGTATCCTAAAGGTCCCTTTGAACCAGAAGAGAGCCCTTCAAAGTGGGAGAGCAGAGTCCGATGAGATGAGCAGAATCATCGCTGCATGTCTAGTTTTGCATACAATTTTGATTGATCTTCAGGATCCCACCGATATCGCTGAAGAGGAAAACCATAATGCAGAGCACGAAAACTACCCAGCAGATGAAGAGGGCAACTATCATCGAGATCGCAATGCAGCTGTGGCGAAGCGAAGGCAAAATTTTGGTCACCTTCTGTCAACGGCGTGCCGATCAGCTGGTCAGCGATTGGATTGGTGGAAACAAGGGGGGCTTTTAAGCCTATCATGTGCAAGGAGTGTCAAGCACACGGATTTTGGTAAGTCACATGGCATTGCGTGTATTTTACATATTTTAGTTTTTGGTACATATTGGGACCGTAAGGTTAGTGGAAAAGAAGTAAATTTGTCTTGGATTGGAAAATTGACTAAGAGGTCCTAAGAGACTCTCTAAAAGTTTGGTTTTCTAAGTCTCCTTCGCACGTCGCGGAGTGTTTGGGGGAAGAGGGTCGAGTAATCCCCTCCTGCCCATTATACCCGGCCGGGGCGCGTCGCAGACGCATTTGTCCCGCCGGAAGTCCTTCGACAGGAGTATCCATTGGCTGACTTCTCACAAGTTTAAGTCAAGTACGTTTGGAACGTACTAACAAATCTATTGGTCTTTACGTGGAGATATCGTTTGTGGAATTCACGAGCATATTGGATTTTTACGTGGACATATTGGTTTACTATAACATTGGTTGGAGTTTAGACCGGATTTGGTCTTCTCTCATATTGGTCAGGGGCTATACCAGTTGAGTGGTCTGCCCTCTATTATCTCGTATTGGTTGGGTCTAGATCGATTGGACGGTCCACCCATTGGACTATACATATTTCAAGTGTAACCGGTCCACAAGTACCCAGGGTGAAGAGTTCCGCCCAGGGTACACCCCCCCAGTACGGTCTGCATACTATCAGACCCAAGTCAACCAGCGACACGATCCACCGAGTGTTGAACTATCCCATTCCATCGGGTACACAAGGTGATATGGCAACGCAAGATCAATCGGACCAGGCGTCTTCTGTTGATGATCGGTCGTCTGCTAGCAGCGGACGATCAGATCGGAACGCAAGCGAAGGTCCGCGGGGTACCCCCCCCGTAAGTTGGAAGGCTGGGCACGATGGTGGTCAGGTTCACGACACAACTGTGTTCGATTTTAAACTTGACTCCACCAAAATGGTGCGCGTGCCCGGATCATTTGGTGATCGTGGATATCACCGAGATGATGTCCGGTCAAAAGTTGACTTAAGTGATTTAAATGTGGAATCGTTCTGGAGAGGACATAAGTAAAAGCTGTCACCTTATGTTCTCGTTGTTGACAAAGATGGCGATGTCCGATCTGGCCGGGTGGAGGACCAGATCGGGATTAATAAGTTTTTTCCTCCCCATAAGGCTCCCACCGGAGCCGATCGGGACTATAGCAAAACTTGTCCTGATCCTATGCATTTACATGGAAAAATTGATGGAATAAAAAATGAGAACCAATCGGAGGATGATCGGAACGATCCGATCCACATGCCTAAGGTCCCCAAGCAAAGGCTAGGAATGCCGACCGAGGAGGACGACTTGGAAGAAAATTCGCAGGTCGGGGATGGGGTTATTGACGAACAAGACCTGACCAGGATGTATTACATCCACGAGCTGAAGCGATTTATTCGTGAAGACCAGGTCATGCAAATTTTTAAACCCCAGATCCCTGATCGCCTCCTCGGACCCACTACCGAACCAATCCAGAGTGATAGACCACTGCTGCTGGTGAAAAAACTGCTGGCGATGTTGGCTGAGGTCGGCATAAAAGTGCAGAACCCGGCCAACGTCCACAAGCTGTTTGATCTGGAAACTCGCAGGCTGGAGCTGTCGATGTCGACTCTCCATGATCATTTGGTGCCGTTGGTGGGGGCGGTTCGCTGCTCAACTCGCACCATGGCATTGAAGGTTGCTGAAGACACGGCAGCACATGACGATGCGTGCTCCGATGATAAATCGTTATATCAGTCTCCACCTTCCTCTAACAGCTCATCGGAGTTGGAGGTCGGTGTTGAGCGGATGACCATGGGGGCAGATCATACCCCCATGTGAGCATAAAAAGGACGTGCGGCAGTATGGGGATCCATGCCGGTCGGGTCCCCAGGAGCCCCCACAGGTGTCAGTACCTCCAAAGGAGGATACCCACACGTTTCCCATGACCCAAGCTAACGTCCAAGCAATGTTTGAAGCAATGATGGAGCGTTTCATGGGAGATCGATGCAGATCACCTCCGCGCCCTCATGCTCAGGACCGATATGCCCGGCAAAATGTCAATATTTGCCGGGATGTAGATATGGAGTCAGTAGCATCAGTGGACAAGGACACTCGAGGTGTTAAACCAATTGTCAAAGGAAGACGCAAGCCGCAACCAGCTCGATCGCTCCGATCAAGCAAGAACAGTGATTATGACATGGAGTCGATCGGCGATCCGGATGACCACTATGGGTCAGACGGTGCAGGTGCGGGCAGAACGCGCAGGGCTAATCTAGCCTCCACGACCGCTTTTGATTTCGGATCTACTGCGATCCCGCGCATTCGCATGGCTGCGACTACTGATCTCAAGGATTTCACCGGAAAGGACACCGACGAGGAGCAGGCCAGGTCGTGGTTTGGTCGGGTCAAGTCTGCTTTCTTACGGGATCAGACACCAAATAAGGAACGGTGTTTGATCTTTAGAGATCTGCTGAAAGGACCGGCTGCGAACTGGGTCCAACAGTTGAGTCGGGATATCCAATCTGACTGGGACCTGCTATGTTCAGAGTTTGAGGGGCAGTACTGCAACTCCGGATTCTCCA
This sequence comes from Peronosclerospora sorghi, assembly GCA_026184515.1. Taxonomy (NCBI): domain Eukaryota; phylum Oomycota; class Peronosporomycetes; order Peronosporales; family Peronosporaceae; genus Peronosclerospora; species Peronosclerospora sorghi. The sequence continues at coordinate 1,598,187 of CM047592.1, read as the reverse complement.
GCGCCCGCAAATATCATCACATGCAGAAGCGGGGCGACGAGAAGCCGATCGAGTACTTACACCGTCTGAATGTGGCTGCAATTCGCGCCGGCATAGTGATCAAGGAAGGCAACCCGCCGACCGGTGCCGCTTTGGAACACGTGGGTCACTATATTAGTACCCTTGATGACCAGAAGCAGGCACATCAGCTCACCCTGTTTCGCCTAAAGGATGTGGGAGAAGTGGAGCAGACGTTGCGAACGTTGCAACACTCCCGCAGCATGAGATCAAAGGGCGCCGTTGGATCATGTCGTTACAGATCCAATAACCAGACCGATCCGGTGAAGAGACCCTTGACCAGATCGTCCCGTGCTGTTAAGGCTATCGTAGCTGAGGACAGCACTGGATCGGAAGAGGAAAGCAGCGGCCAGTCCAGTCTGGAGTCAGACGAGGATCAGTACCGTCACATCTTCGTCACGGAACCTGCCCCGAAAACCAGATCGACGCCTGACCAGGCAGATCGGAAGGGCAGGAGCGGAAACAAGTCTGACCCGGACCGAACCCGCAAGAAGTGTTCTCACTGAGGGTAAATCAAGCATGATGATCGGGGCTGCTGGAAGAAGTTAATATGCAAGAAATGCGAAAGACGCGGCCAACCCACCGATCACTGCCTTTTCGTGTGCAAGTCATGTGGAGAGATCCACGAGGCCGGCCACTGCAATATGGAAGAATTCTTCAACCTGATGTGCAAGTGGTATGTGCCGAGCAAGCACGCGGGGATGCTTCCACATGACGTGGAAAAGATGTTAAACTAGAACGCTCGCCAGGTTGGAATCTGGATCGAGCCGAGCGGTCTACGTTTGGCATCTATGCATATGTCGGCAAGGAGAATAAAACCGACAATACATGTTCTGTTCTCAATTGCATCGATCGGGATCATCCGGTCTACAATCTCACGACCGATGAATATTCCCGATCTAAGGTGGTCATGCATCTAGATCTGCTGCCTGGAGAGTCTCGCGGATACAGGAAGTATCATGCGCCCTACAAATGGTTTAAGCAGGCGAAAGGCTGTGGTAAGATAAATAACCAGAAAGCGATGATGTTGTTCGACTCTGGGGCTGAAGTCTCTACTATTGACTCCGCCTTTGCTCGTAAGTTCGGATGTAGTATAGACGATACCCAGAGACAAGAATGCGTCGGGATCGGTGAATATTCTTATATGACCGAAGGAAGGACGCGCGTGAAGATCACCCTATCGGGTTCGTTGGTCTACTTCTTCAGTGCTTGGGTTGGTAAGCCGGCCGGTCAGGATGCCCTGTTAGGCATGGATTTAATGGTGCCGGCGGGTAGACGCCTTGATCTGTCTCATGGAGTGCTTACACTACCGGATGAGGTCCAGATCCAGTTAGCTGGTCGGCGGTCCCTATACGGATCGTACACCAATCTGGTCAGGTGGGATCAAGATGTCACCATTCCAGTCGGCCAATTCGCTGACACCCCGGTCGATAAAGGTTTTCGCTCAAGGAAGTTATGGGTGACCAGGGGAGATCGGTGGGTGTCGACTTTTGTGAAGAGCGACGGCCGACATGATTTTGTCCGAGTAACTAATATCGGTGACAATCCGCTTACGCTCGACAACAACACGATTGTTGGTATGTGGCTGGCAGAAGGGGAAGTGCCAAGGAAGATGGGGTTCGTCTCGATCGGATCGAGACGGTATGTTGAGTGGCAGAACTTGGCATACCAAGCGACCACCGATCTGGTCATCAATGATGGATCGGTGGAAGAAGATACATAACCTATGGTGGAACGACCCAGCTATGTAACCCCTAAGAAGATGCTAGTTCGAAGAAAGGCACCGCAGTCGCCGGATACGGTGGACCATCAAGTAGATGATCCAAGGTTCGTCAACGTGGTGGCGACACAAGAACAGGCGACAGCGGAGCCGCAAATAGAAAAAGGGAAGCATGGCGAGACTGGGGCGGACCATGATGGCACGCTTGAGCAGGTCGATGTCGGTGAAGGGCATCCCGCCGATCGGGAACAGCAGTGTTCAGCCGATCAGGACGGTTTGGGTGTTATTGCCCCGGAAGATGACCAGGTCTGCATCCATGAGGGCGGGGACCAATACATTCAGTAGTTGGAGAGCCAGATGGCAGTCCTCCCTGAAGTGTCTGCTGACCTGCCTGAGGTTACTATGGACGATCTGAAAGTGGGTGATCGGGATCTCAACAGTCCCGATCAGATCGATCAGCTTAAGCAGATCATATGGAAGAAGAAACATCTTCTGATCGGTAAAGACAATTCCTTACCCCCTGCTGCTCGCGGAGCGATTTGTGAAATTGACTTTGGAGATGCCAATTCGATCGCTCAGCGATGACGACGTGTGGCGCCACAGTACCGCGAAAAATTGTCTGACCTTATTAAAGGACTGTTGGCTATCAAGATCATCAGACCGTCGACCTGGGCATGGGCCTCACCGATCGTGATCGTGATCAAGAAGAACGGTGTCGACATCAGGTTTTGTATCGACTATCGGTTGGTAAATCGGTTGACCACGCTTATGGTGTACCCGATGCCGCTGATCAGCGATCTACTAGAAGACCTCGACAAGAACCTGTGGTATTGCTCACTAGATATGGCAAGTGGATTTTGGGTGGTTTCGATGACCGATCGGGCTCGCGAGATCTCCGCATTTGTTACGCCGTTCGGTCTGTTCGAGTGGAACCGTATGCCGTTCGGGTTGAAGAACGCGCCCCAGATCTACTAGAGGATGATCGACAACGCACTGTATGAACATTTCAAGATCAGCACCAATCAGGAACTCACCAAAAATTATGATGTGTTTACAGAGGGTGAACCTGACCGGGAAAGGATACCGTCCGTTCTGGGAAGGCGATCGTATATCGACGATATTCTGATCCCTGCCTCGTCATGGAGCGATCTGTGCGAGAAGGTCGAACGTTTGTTGGAGACATGCGATCGCTGGAACCTGTCGATCAGTGCTGTGAAAAGCTATTGGGGAATGTCCAAGGTCGCCTATTTGGGTCATATGGTGTCGATCAGTGGGCTGGAGGCCAATTCCAAAGATCTGGAATCACTGAACAACCTCACGTTTCCCAGATCACTGAAGGCAATGCAGTCCTTCTTGGTAAGCCTAAATTACTACATACGCTTCATTGAAGACTTTGCGATTTACGCGGCCGTGCTGTACGATCTCCGGGAAGTCGACTACTATATGTTGCGCGAAGAAGATCGGGCAACTTTACGGGAGGGCAGAGACTCTGATCTGCCCGCAGATTGTCCGCAAGTAGAGGCATAGGATCACATGAGGCGTGCAAAGGTTGCTTTCGGTATGTTAAAGGACAAGATGGCGACGGCACCGATTCTCAAGCACTTCGATCCGGAGAAAATGCCGATCATCATTGTGTATTCTAGTAAGTGAGCCATTTCGGCCACTCTAGTACAAGAACATTATGGAGTGTACCACCCGGTCACTTTTACGAGCCGGACATTGAAGCCAAACGAGGTCAACTATGGGATCGTCGAAGAAGAAGTTCTGGCTTTACTACGGATCTTGGATGTGTGCTACAACCTACTGGTCGGCCGATCTGTGAAGGTCCTTTCAAGAAAGTCGACATTGGCCTGGTTATTATCAGCCAATGGGATGGACGGTCGGCTCGGCAGATGGTCAGCTATCTTGTCGCAGTGGTCTCTCGAGGTCGTCAAGTGCACCAAGGGAGAGGAAGAGATATTGGGCACATTAGCTGCCAGTATCACCCCTCGGTCCGAAGTGGATGAGGCTTTAGTGGCGATTGCCCCAAGGAAGAAACCTCGACAGTCAATCTCGCGGCCGCCGCCGACCGTCTATCAGGATGAGGAACTCCTGGTCTTGAGTTTTGACGGGTCGGCCAGCGTGAAGAAGAAGGTCGGCTACTATAGTGCCATACTGTGGAAGTTACCACAATGGTATATAGTCGCAGCCGCCACAGATTTCACGCCTGACATAACGGTCAACGAGGCAGAATATCGGGGTCTACTTCTATGTCTTGATCTGCTGTCATCACAACAGAAAGGTTGGATCATCATATGTGGTGACTCCAACCTAGTGATAAGTCAGATCACCGGGGAGATCGACTGCAAGGCGCCACGGTTAAACTTGCTAAATAATCGGGTGATGAAAGCGCTGAAAGACTACCCCAACCACGAGCTATTGCACATGAAACGGGACTGGAACAGAAGCGCCGAACACCTCGCGAACCAAGCCATGCGAGACCAGACCGGGGCGACGATCACCGAGGAAGCCGTTTTACAGGAACTTATGGACATAAACAGGCTTCCGGAGGTGATCAAGCCCAAGGACAGCCCTGGTCAGGTTCATGTGATGACCGCAACCAGATCGCGAGCTCGGAAGTCTCGCCGATAGTTCCCCAAGGAAAGGCTGAGTGAGTACGTTGTACAACAGCTAAGAGCGGAACGGATCCTCAAGGCGCAAGACGAAGAAGAGTGGATCGTCAACCTGAAGGCTTATCTGAGCGGTGAATTGTCCAAGTTGACAAATGGTCAGGTGAAAGAGTGTGCCAAGATCGCGGACAGTTACGATGTGGATGAAAATGGATTGCTATATTACTGCCGCGACACTGATCAAGACAGTGCCGATCGAGATCGACTGGGGAAACTGGTGATCCCTGAGTTGCTGCAGCCGGATGTCCTTCATCACTACCATGTGAGTCTAGAAGGGGGACATCAAGGCATAGGCAGAACATATCACAAGATCAGGGGCCCACTTTCACTGGAGAGGACTTTTTCGAAGCGTGCAGAAATATGTGGGCTGTTGCACGGATTGCGATACCGGAAAGGGCAGACCAATAATCAAGGGCCGATCGCCCGGAAATATCGAGGCTACCTACCCTTTCCAGGTGATAGCGATGGACCACATACCGTCACTGCCCAGATCGACACGCGGCAACACTGAGCTGCTGATCTGGGTCGACCTATTCACCGTTCTGGTGATTGCAAAGGATAGTGCATCCCGATCTGCGGATCCGATCGCCCAGAGTTACGAAGAATGCGTGTTTAGAAGGTTCGGCGCCAGCGAAGTTATCAGACACGATCGGGAACCCGGTTTTATGGCCGAGTGTTCCGGTCGTTCAATAACATGCTAGGCCAGAAACAGAGTGCGACGATGGCATATCGTCCGCAAGCGAACGGATCGGCCGAACGCATGGCTCAGACAATAACAAAGGCGATCAAGATGTATGTGGCCGACCCAGACCAACGTGACTGGGATGAGTATGCAGAAAGACTGGTATTCGCACTCAACTCTTCAACCGATCGGGTCCGAGGAGAGACGCCTTTCTATCTGGCGTATGGATGGGACCCTCGATCAACACTTGAAGCGGCGATACCGATCGGCTGCACTCGAACCCGTGATCTCTATGCCCGCCGTTGGCGTATGCAGGTCCAGAAGCACTATCAACATGCGAAGGAAGTCGTCAGCGAAACGTTGCGTCAGGCCACACAAGATCGAGAAGATCGGAATAACGATCAGGTCCGACCTCACGTTATTGAACCAGGGTCGAGGGTCTGGTTATACCTCGATCGGGTCAAGGAAGGTTATGCAAGGAAGTTGGCTCATATGTGGCACGGTCCTTTCCGTGTAGCAGAGATGATCGGTGAGCATGCTGCCCGTATGATCACGATCGGCACGGATTATAAAGTTTTTCTGATCGTGCATGTGTCCAAATTGAAGCTGGTCAGAGAGTTCCCCGATCGGCCCAAAACACCCTCTCTGGTGGATGAAGCGGAGAGATTCGATTTTGATGAAGCTCTGATGCCGGAGGACAGTTGGGAAAGGCCATTGGAGGAGGACGAATTCGAGGTAGAGAATGTGATAGATGTCCGATCGGTCAAGAAAACACGTTTCTGTCGCACCCACCGAGAATATCTGGTCCGGTGGAAAGATCATGATGAAGCAACTTGGATCGATGAACTTGATCTAAATTGCGGAGCACTGCTACGAGAGTTCGAGCGAGAACGAGTCAGTCGGAATCGCTTCGCAGTGATGCAGACTCATGAAGATGCAGACCAAGACACGCAGTAGCATCGATCAGTATATCGATCGGTGTGAATATGTGTAAGGTCTGGATTATTGTGAACATATGATAAACTGTGATGAACTGGAGTAGTGGAGTGACGAACGTGATGATGATTTTCGCGATGTGAATGGAACTGTATATGACAACGTGTTGGTGCAAGTTTGGATAAAGTGATGAATTTTGGTCAAGTGATCAGGTGATCAAGAAGTTTGAAAGAATGATGACGTATATTAAGAATTACCTGGTCAGCTATTGCTGTATCAAGATTCGCAATCACCCCACAGGCTACCGATAGTCAGCGCCGGGTGATCTACAATCTGGTCCTGGAACTGATTACGCCAAGGCTCCTTCCGATCCATCTGGATCAAGGCGTCCTTCAGGTCTGCAACTTGCTCGTCACAGCGGAAGCCGGGATACCAGATTCCATCCTCAGCTAACGCCCCGGAGCTCTCGATGCGACGCTTGGCCATGTGAAGAAACACTGGATATAAGAAAACGTTTAGGTCGCACTCGCGGGCCAACATCCCTTCCAGTACAAACTGGCATAGGATCAGCCAGGCCTCGCCCGCTCGACTCCGGCGCTGTTTCCGGAGATTCCGATACAGGATCAAGTCTACGTCACGCAACTTCTGACCCGCGGGAAGGACGAGGTAATGGGTGGATTCCCATATCGCTTGGCAGTGAGCTGTATTGAAAGTACGAAGTCGATCCAAGAGCGAATCGACCCAAGGAGCTGACGCAAATATCGAGTCCAACTTGGCGTTGAGCAACACCTCCCATGGCCGATCTGAATATACCAGAAAGATCTGCGCTCCTGTAACCAGATCTGCTCGCCACGCAGATGGGTCAGGAGTCTTCGGAGCTGGAGGGAAGAGCCAAAAGTCGGGTCGGGACAGAAACCGGACGATACCTTGTTTGGTCAGGGCTGACCGATGCAAGCTACCGATCTGCCCCGGTGACCACGACATAATGGCGTCGAAAGTCCGCGATGGGAGAGGTCGATCTTCAATCGATATTCCCTTCAATTGGGCATGACGGCGTAGTACAGAAGTGCCAGTCTGGCAGGAAGGCGCCGATCCGCATGGTTGATGAGCCCGTGCAGTTTTGTTACTCTGGGAACTGATCTCCTGATCAGTCCCTGATGCAGACTTCATCGGAGCAGGACCTCGACACCGATCGGACCGGGACTTAGATAACGCGCTGTGTTTGAGCTCAGAATCTCCCGATCCGCTGTCCGAGTCCCCTCCGGAGGAGACTTCTGTGTGCTGGGTACGAACAGCACGGGGGTGCGAGGGCGCATGAGATTTGGCGATGTTAGAAGTGTCATCTGCAGCCGATCTTGGGCTTGAGAGATGCGCTGTCGTCTTGGCTTTCTTTTGGGGCACTGCCCGCTTCTCCTCGAATTCGGAGTCGCGAGCTATGCCCCGCGCCCTTGAGCCCCTTGACGCGTCCTTGCGTTTACGCTTGGAAGTTTTCGAAATCTTGGAGTGGAGAATTTTAGCCAATGGGTGACGTTGTTCCCGACCTTGGTGTAGGTCGACCAGAACGGCCGATGCAGAGCGGTCCGCGCTGGAGCTAATAGCCGGACGCTGGTATAGCAAGTCGGTCAGCTGTTTGTGGCACTGCTCTACGGCAGCCCAACGGCGGTCTGACTCCTGAGTCCAGGTGTCCTATTGGCTCTGGATAGACCAGACCTTATCGACCTGACCCTTGACCACGACCTGTAGCTCGCTGATCTGCCGCTCTAGGTCACCATGTTGGGTACGGAGTAGGGTCCGGTCGGACTGATCCTCCAAACTCTGCCGGTTGACCAGCGCGAGCTGTTCCCGGAGGTGTGACCAGTACGCTTCTAGGCGAGACAGATCATACCGAGCGCCGATCAGCCCGTCCAATATGGGGCGGAGATGATCGCAGTGGTCACGCGACTGTCGAGCAGCCGCAAGCAAGGCGTCAACCGCTTGAGCGATGTCAGTGGGCGACCGATCTGCATACGAAGAGAGGTTAGGGCAGTTCCAAGGTGAAAATCGGATCGATCGACTTACCTCGCGCTGTTTGTTGGGCAAGCTGGGCCCGGAGATGTGCGTTCTCGGCGAGAACATCTTTCAACTGCGCAGCCAAGGGGGTCAAGGTGTCGACATCCTTCCGCAGCTGCAGGAACGATGCATTCTTGGTGGCCAGCTCTGACTGAAGGTCGCAGATGGTATTTCGAAGCTGATCAGACCCGATCTGATCCCCATCCGGTCTGTCGGAACCTGGGGTGCTGCAAGAGCTGTCAGATCGGGTCGATCGGCTAAGGGAATCGATGTGTGGTGACTGGGCGCACAGGGCACCTGCAGGTTTAAGCGTCAAGAGAAGTTACAAGGAGATCAGACGTACAAGGGGCGCATTCCTGGTGAAGGCGGGGCCGAAGACCAGTCCATTGGTGGAATGTTGGTTGCCGTGAAGGTCAAGGAGGTCAACTGCTGGTGAAAAGGTTAACTGGTGGTGAGATAGGGTCGCTACCGTTGCGCGGCTGCGAACAGACTCAGGGGCAGCTGTGGCGAAGCGAAGGCAAAATTTTGGTCACCTTCTGTCAACGGCGCGCCGATCAGCTGGTCAGCGATCAGATTGGTGGAAACAAGGGGGGCTTTTAAGACTATCATGTGCAAGGAGTGTCAAGCACACGTATTTTGGTAAGTCACATGGCATTGCGTGTATTTTACATATTTTAGTTTTTGGTACATATTGGGACCGTAAGGTTAGTGGAAAAGAAGTAAATTTGTCTTGGATTGGAAAAGTGACTAAGAGGTCCTAAGAGACTCTCTAAAAAAAGTTTGGTTTTCTAAGTCGCCTTCGCACGTCGCGGAGTGTTTGGGGGCAGAGGGTCGAGTAATCCCCTCCTGCCCATTATACCCGGACGGGGCGCGTCGCAGACGCATTTGGCCCGCCGGAAGTCCTTCGACAGGAGTATACATTGGCTGACTTCTCACAAGTTTAAGTCACGTACGTTTGGAACGTACTAACAAATGGATTGGTCTTTACGTGGAGATATCGTTTGTGGAATTCACGAACATATTGGATCTTTACGTGGACATATTGGTTTACTATAACATGGGTTGGAGTTTAGACCGGCTTTGGTCTTCTCTCATATTGGTCAGGGGCTAGACCAGTTGAGTGGTCTACCTTCTATTATCTCGTATTGGTTGGGTCTAGATCGATTGGACGGTCGACCCATTGGACTATACATATTTCAAGTGTAACCGGTCTACAAGTACCCAGGGTGAAGATTTCCGCCCAGGGTACACCCCCCCCCAGTACGGTATGCATACTATCAGACCCAAGTCAACCAGCGACACGATCCACCGAGTGTTGAACTAGCCCATTCCATCGGGTACACAAGGTGAGATGGCAACGCAAGATTAATCGGACCAGGCGTCTTCTGTTGATGATCGGTCGTGTGCTGGCAGCGGACGATCAGATCGGATCGCAAGCGAAGGTCCGCGGGGTACCCCCCCCCCCGTAAGTTGGAAGGCTGGGCAAGATGGTGGTCAGGTTCTCGACACAACTATGTTCCATTTTGAACTTGACTCCACCACACAGCTCTCCAAAAGCGGGATTACGTTCGGGATTACCTATGGCACAACAAATCAGTGATAAAATCGACGTATGGTTGATGTCTGGTCTTATTGATTGTCAGAAAGTCGAGCCAACAGTTGAACCATCAACTGCTGCGTTCGTAAGATTTCAGCTGTTTGCTCTTTCTGTTGTTGCAGCAGAATATTGGTTGATGTCGCGATTTCTCGCAGATCCTGCATATCCTGCGACTATTTCTCGACAGGTGCCAACATCGACTTGCCGATAGCCTCCAGTCCTTGCTGAATGCGAGATCCAAGGGCATCGTAGGCGACGACCTTGTCTTCCTGACGAGACATAGTTCGCCGCGATCTGGCCGATGATGGAATCATCGTGCGTGGTGACTGATGCTCTTCAGAGGACATGGACGCTCCATCACTTTCCTGCATCACATATTAATCCCGATAACATATGAGCGTTATAAGCATTTACCTGATGGATCGAGGGTTGGGAGGATAGCAAGCAGTCATGGCCCATGCCGGCTCGGCCACCGAAATGTGACACCAGTTCATCCCAGAATACTGGCTTCTTGGGAATAGGGGCGTTGCCGGTTTGCTTGTCGGCAGCGTTATGCTGACGGTATAGCTTCTGCAAGGCCTGATACTGGTCTTGACTTACACAGTCGACACTGCGAATCCACAAACCGTCTGCAGATGCAGAACGATCTTCGACCAGCCTCGCGCTAAGCTGATCTTATCCTTGCTGTCAAAGAATTCAGCTCGGAGCGCCTGGCGCTGTTCAAGGAGCTCCCGAATCATGTCAGGAGTCCACTGGGCTGGCTCAGCCTCAGTTCAGTCTTCTTCGGTCGACCGCGCTTCTTGCTGGCAGCAGCCGGCGCCTCGAAAAAAAAACCGACACGGCGTGAACAATGCCCTCGTTGTCAGCTGCGCTGCAAGACATGACCAGTTACTGAATTTTAATATCGATATTGATTTTTGTAGCTATAGTCTGAACCGCGCAGTTTCCGAGACCTCTATTTCTTACTTGAACCAGGCCCTAAGCAAATATAACCATACAAAGTGTCATATATAAAGTGTAACCTGAAAATGTACCTACCCATTTCAGCCAATGGGGTCTCACCATCTTGGAGAGACACAAAAGACAAAATGGCTCACTCCGTTGGTTTCGTAACCTCCTTCTCCAAAATGCTGACTGATGAGCGGGTTGAGGGATTTTTTTGCCTTAAACTATCCGAAATGACTTGGAACTGATGGTTTACGTACAAACTTTTCGAGGCATTGGCTCTAGGTTATTTTAGGATGTTTTCCATTTCAAACCCCTATGCAGGGATCCATGACATCGGCCACGCCTGCTCTATCTTTTTATGAAAGTTGTAGTCATTGAACGCGGCACTCGCAGCGTCGAAATTCGTGTCATTGAGAGCTCGACGCGCGAGATCGGTCATTTGCTCCCACATGATGAGGTCCTGGAACCCTCCTTTGTGCCCTGTAATGTCCAATGCGTGATTCATGGGCCAACTGTGCTTGTACTCGATCTGGACACTATAGCCATCGACTACGTCACTAGGGCATGGCGAGTACTTTTTGAAGCCACCGTGGCTCGATGCTGAGCAGCCGAGGATCTCTGGATTAGGTACGTCTGGATTGTTAATATACACCACAACACACTCCCAGTCATGTCGGTGACCAAGCAGATGTGACGGCGAGTCCTTGGGAAAATACCAACAGTATATAATAACCCAGGTACCTCTAAACCACGTGGAACGTCCGTAAACTTGCGAGCCGTGCCCAGACCCTCCACAACTCCCTCTCGAGCGACCAGTCGGCTTGAGCCCTCCACTGGTCTCACCGACATCATTTACGGCTGGATACGGTTCACAACCGGTTGTTATCTGAAGTCGGGGTTTAAACATTATACCGGCCTTATCAGCGATCGTAACAGGCTCAGGCTGAGGGAACGGCTTGACCTCATCATGGCTAATAGTTTTGGGCACCCACTCCGGAGGAGGAGGGATTTCTGGAGGTGGAGGTGGAGTTTCTGGAGGTGGAGTCGGTGGAGGTGGAGTTTCTGGAGGTGGAGATGGAGTTTCTGGAGGTGGAGGTGGAGTTTCTGGAGGTGGAGGTGGAG
>CM047592.1:1522780-1586397 GCA_026184515.1 Peronosclerospora sorghi | reverse complement strand
TGGAGGTGGAGTTTCTGGAGGTGGAGCAGGAGCTTGTGGAGGTGGAGTTTCTGGAGTTGGAGCAGGAGTCTCTGGAGGTGGTGGTGGTGGTGTGACTGGGGCAGTCGGATTGACCTCTGTTTGGTCTACATCAAGATTAACAACACGTGGAGTATCTGGAGTAGGAGTCTTGGAAAGTAGTGTTCCTGGTGGTGTCTCTCGGCTAGAAATCAAAAGCGGATCGATCTCTCCTATGTTCACGGGCGGATCGCTCTCTTCTTGGTCCAATGACGAATCGAGCGCTACTTGTTCCTCTGACGGATCGAGCTCTTTTTCGATCACTGGAGGATGATCCTTCTCATGTATTTCCTCTTGGGCCTTTGACGTGACAGCAGCGACACTGAAAGCAAGGAGGAGTGGTCCTAACTTCATTTGGGAGCTTGATGGGAAGAAGGAAAAAAAACTTTATGTGAAGCTTGGGCTTCGACGACCGATTGTCTTTTGTCACAGCAGATTACGGGACACGCACTGTAAAAGTCTTAATTGGTACGATCTGGAAAGCTCAGATAGTAGGCAAATGTAAAGGGTTACTCTCTTTGTAACGCTTATGCAATGCCAGATGGTTTGGTCTTAACATGTGATGAGAACGTACATGTACCTAACTTCAAGCCACATTAGTATATTCAGCAAGCATACATCCGAGTTTACGTTCCTTCTAGAACTTAGAACCAATCACTACATGTCTATACAATTAATAGCCCCTCTGTGCCCTCTCAGCCAATCAAATACCGCGACGCCCTCACTGGCCAATGATAGCACAGGAAAAATGTTATTACAGGTAGAGGACACCATCGCGATCAGCACATGGAGTTCCGGTGTTCCCGTATTTACAACGGGTCAACACCCTATTATTTATCGTAAATGTCCATCTATCGTCGGTCGATATGTGGATAGGACAGTGCCAAGAGTGAAAACGAAGCATCATGGCACAAATTGCGGGATTCGGTGTACTCAATTTTGCATATTGTGACGGACTATAATTTAGCTTAATCAAATATATTCACTTTTACATTGTCGTACTTTACGACGGAACATTCGGTTTAATTGCTTTCGTGACGCTTTGTGCACGCGCTGTGGATACGGAGCCAAGACGAGTTGATATACTTGAGCTTTCCACTGCATGGCATATTGTTGAACTTACTGTTGAATTGTGTCCTTATCCATGCTTGCACAGAACATAGGAAACTTGCACCGTATAGATGTAGCGAAGTAGCACAATTATAGCAAAAATGTATACAGTCGATATCGCAGCAACCAATCGTCGGTTTGCAGCGATAGAAGAACCCGTAGACAGCTTGCAGTAAGAAGAAGAAGTAGACCAAAATAGGGACATGATCAATGGAATGTTTATTGAGAACTGGTTAGCTATCCTAACATGAAATTATGCACGTTAAAGTTATGGCACACTTCAATCTGTCGAGTGCCACACATCACATTAGCTATCAGTGCCCCAAAAAGCATATGTACTCGAGTAGAGTACATGACATTAGTAATGACTATGAAATACAAATTGCTACCTAAAATAGTCCTACCTAGCTTTAATAATTAAAACTAAAAAATAGACAGACTATTTTAATACTCCTCCTCAATATATGTTTCGTAACGTCACACTTGTTAAAAGCAGAGCGCGCTGCGTAGCTCTTCAAACCTTGCACATGTAACGCATTCGTTAGCTCATCAGCAAGCATGTCTTTTGTCGTAACATAACTAGCGTCGATAAGTCCGTCTTGTAACTTTGATATAATGAATTTCACACGAATGTCCACATACTTCATTTCAGAACTTGTTTCGACGCCCTTGAAAACCTTGATCGCCGCTTAATTATTTATGCGAATGTGCATGAGTAGCTTCATCTCGATTTGGACTTCTTCAATCAACTCCTTGATTCAATATGTTGACTTTATTTGTTGAAGCTGCATAATATTCAGCTTCCATGGTGGATACGAAACGCGCCTTGTTTCTTGCAAATCTAAGAAATCAGCATGCTGTTGATGAAAATAAACCACCAGTAGTCGGCTTTCCGTCCACTATGCACCCACCGTAGTCGGCATCGCTGTAGGCCTTCATCCGCAAAACTTCGTCTCCAACTTGGTCGGTCTGCATACAAGGTTTAAGACACTTGGTCCTTTTGATGTATCAAAGTATCTTCTTGGATAGATGACAATCTGCAATTGTAGGGACATGATGAATCGAGTGGCTTTGTGTACGGCGTGTACAATGTCCGGGCGCGTGCACCTCGCAGTCCAGAGCAAACTGCCGAACAAAGACTGAAAATCTTTAATGGTCACTAAACCAAAACTTTTGAGTATATCACTAGGTTTCAACGATAACTCTTCGTGATCTTTTCCGACTGTAGTGCTTACTGGGTTGGCATCTTCCATCTTTAAATCCTTGATGATGACATTATTCGTTACTTGTTGGTCAAACTTGTAGCCAAAATTATCAATAAAAGTAACTCGCATACCGAGAAACTTTGAAACTTTGCCGAGATATTTTATCTCAAGACAGTTCATATCTTCAAAAAATGTGTCTACAAGATCTTCCTGAGTCCCAGTCACAATAAGTCGTCAACGTAGATGTCAAAGATAACCGTTACTCCATTGATGTGTTTGACGTATAGACACATACCGGTAATGCATTGGGTGAATTTCAGATCCAAAAGTTTTCCATTAATTAAAATGTTCCAAATTCGTCCTGCTTGTTTTAGTCCGTAATGCGTATCTTTAGATTTAGCACTTGTTAGCCTTGATTACCTTCTTGCTTCAATTCCATACCTTGAGGGATGAACAGAAAAATGTCATGTTCATTTTACTCAGCATTAACATAGGCATTCTGAATATCCCCGTGTCTCGCTGGCACATTCCATTTGACAGACAAAGCGAGAACCAACTGGACTGTGTTTATATCAATTACTGCTGCGAACGCTAGGGTGTACTCGATTCCAAAGCGTTGCTTGTTGCCACATGCAACGAGCCTTGTTTCGAAACGTTCAATTTGTCCATCTTGGTCAAGATTCGTCTTGAAAACCCATTTTGTATGTAAAGGGCGGCAATCATGTGGCTTCTCGACGAAGCTCCAGACTTCATTTTTTCTAAGGCACTTATTTCTTCGTGAATAGTCACACTCCACTTGTCCTTGTTGGCGATTTCATCGCCTGAGAAAGATTCTTGGGATCCGTTTCCGTTACAAAATTAGCAGACCCCACATCATTGGGTTGACCTGGAGTTTCAATGATATCTCCATCAATTCTTGATCGATCTTCTTGATTTTGCTAGGTAAGACATTGCGTTTCAATCCACTCGCGTTGCCACTTGTTTGACTTCTTCTTGGCGTCTGGAGCAGTGGTCGCAACCCCCCTGATTGACGATTTTCCAGCATACTCTCTTTAACTTGTTTATTTTGAACGGTATCAAGGGTTTCAATATTACGCACATGTTCTGTGACAACAACTTCGCGCCCAGTCTTAAGATATACTTTGAAGCCATTGACCTCTTCGATCTTACCAATGATCACCGCCACTTGGGTACGATGCGCTAAATAATCCTTTCCAGGATGGCTGTAAACAGTACAGATGGAACCAAAAGCAACGATATCTCCAAGGTTAGGATTTCTGCCCGAAAAAAAACTCCGAAGATGATTGTCGACGTGAATTTGCATTTCTTGGGCTGCGGTTAAATATATAAGCAGCATATTGAACCACATCCCCCCAAAAAAGGTAGTGATAAAACACTGGCGAACAGCGTGCACCTTGCCATATTCATGACTGTGCGGTGAACGCGCTCAGCCTTTCCATTGCTAAACTGGTTGTTGGATTCACTTATTTGTCGCTCAACACCAGTCTTCGTACAAAAAACATCAAGATTTTAGTATTCGTACCGTCCATCGGTACCTAGTATATGCACTTTGCAGTCAACAGCCGCTCGAAGAACGCCAATACATGTTCATTTTTTTGGCCACAACATCTTTCGTCTTAGCCAGGAAAACGCTCACATAATT
The DNA here is from genome assembly GCA_026184515.1 of Peronosclerospora sorghi. NCBI lineage: Eukaryota > Oomycota > Peronosporomycetes > Peronosporales > Peronosporaceae > Peronosclerospora > Peronosclerospora sorghi. The sequence goes on along the minus strand of CM047592.1, from coordinate 1,582,362 downwards.
CTACTTATGATCAACAAATTTGATCATGTAACGGTTACCGTGTCGATCCATCGGTGTAATATAACCCTTAAGGTCGGAACATATGATTCCACTAATCCGGTCGATTGGCGAAGTTGTACCACTGTCCCTGACAGACCGTTCGTTTTTTGTCTGCTTGCCTGGGCACACGTCAGAAAGTTCATTCGCTTATTATCTGTCAGTATGATGCCGCTTGAAGCAACCTTTGCTAAGCGTTAAATGGCATCGTAATTTGGATGTACGAGTCTTGCATGAAAAATGCATTAAAGACCCTTTTTGGACATCCAAACGTCTGGCAGTGTCGGTGTTATGATTTTAGATGATCGACATGACGGAGGGATATGGGACCTTTTTGTCAATCTAACGGTGACAGAAACTGTCAAAACCTTGTTTACGTTTTGAATATCGAAAATTGGAGATCGGGTGGCCGCGTGCAACATGGTGCAGTTACCAACGACGTACGCCATCTCACACCCTTTTTCCTCCAGAAGTCCATAAGACGAAATCTGTTTTTGCCAAATTCTCCACGAAATAGAAGTTTCCACCCAATTGGTGTTAGTCTTACCACTTGCCACAACTTGAGTTAAAATCCAGCCTTTTTGAGAAACATTCAAATTTTTCCGTCGGCCTGAAAGCACGTGCCGTCAACTGGTTCACTATCCCGCAGGTACTTCTGTTGATTTATCAGATGCATACTGGCACCGGAATCAAGAATCCAAGTGCTGCATCCAATTTTTGGCGAAAAAGCACCAATATTGAGCGAGAAATCCACTTTTATACCAGCCTGATTCGGACGTTTTGGTCGAATATGACCAATTTGTCCACAACCATGGCATTTCACTGTTTTTTTATTTTCTTCCACGAATTTCACTGCATCAGGACTAAAGTCCTTTGAACTTTGTGTTTCACCTTCTACGGCCTGAGCGAACTGACATAGTTCCTCGGCATGGCGTAAATAGTCGAACATAGTGTGACCGAACTTAGCCACTAAAATCGTCTTCAATTTAGGCGATGCGTAGTGAACCATGTTGTCCAACGCAAGTGGTTCTATACCGCCAATAGCTTTAGATATCGCCACCAAGTAAAGATAATGCTCGTTCCACGAGCGCTTGGGGCTTTTTCGACTTGTGAAAAGTTTCATCGCCTGTGCAGAAGTGATGGATGTATGAAAAGCATTCGTCATCTTATTCATCACATGCACCAAAGTAGGTGACTCAATCCACCATGATTCAACATGGCGTTTGTTTTACCGCCCAGCAGTACCGCTCAGGTGGTTGTCTAGAAGGTCCAACTTGATATCTTAACTCCAATAGAAACCACAAGCAAATTCGGGTCTCGAATATGCTGTATAAAACGGGTCACTTTTTATTTAGATCCGGCACCAAGCCACGACACTTAAAAACCATAAAAAAAAAAACTTTATGGATAGCTTGCAGTCCTTGGCGAATGGCGTCTTGAAGACAGGAGGATGGCCATCCATGGGGGTGTCCATATTGTAATTATTTTGAGATCCGGTTGGATTTCGCGGTTTCTGCTCAGGCGTGTTATCGAGCGACGCCAACCGCATTCGGGTAACCAATATCATTGAGTTGTTGAAGACTAACGGGTTTTCCTCATGGAAAACCCTTTAGTTTTCCAACTTTTCCAGTCGGTCACAAAGTTTTTGGAACATTTCCAAAAGCTTCATTCCTTCGCCTCCAAAACCTGGAGGGTTTTCTTCCTAAGAGCCACCATCACTGGACACATCATGACGCTTTGAGCTCATAACCTGTTTAATTGTATCCTTATCCATGATTGTACAGAACGTAGGAAGCTTAAACCGTAGATGTATCTAAGTAGCACGTTTACAGCAAAAATGTATACAGTCGATATCTGTAATGGGGTGACATTACATAGTTGATATTCAAGTTAGAATACCACAGTTTGATTTCAGACGCGTTGTCTGAAATTTAAATAAGAGATTATAAGTTATTATAATCTAAGAAGGAAAAGTCGATTCGGTATAAATACCGAATCTTGCAGGTTAACTAATAGTACAGTTAGTTAAAGTCTTGATATTATTATTTTAATTTGTTAGTCACTATACTATTAGCCTCTAAACCACCCATTAAATAAACACTCTTAATTTTGCGTTCTAGAACATAAGTGAATATTAATATATTTACTTTTATTATAGGATTAGTTGTTACCAACTAATCCTGCCCTAATTGTATTGCGCGCTTCCTCGCAAAATACAGTGTAAGCCTGTAACAGGATCAGTCCTGTTACATCTGGTAGAACTTTGTGGTCCGTCTTAACGACCACAGTTCCGTTCTGCTAGTTAACTAGCGGAGAGAAGATTAAGAGCCGCTCGGCATCATGTCGCGAGACATGTCGGCTGCCGAGCGAGAAAGAACGCTGGAAGAGGTGAATAAACACTTCCCTCACTTCTCGTCGCGTAGTAAAGACGCGACGGTGGAAATGATTTGGTCTATGGGGACCGACATCATTACCTTCCTCAAGAGTAAGTCTCCGGAGGAAGTGGTACAGGTGGTGAATCGCTTTAGGCGAAACCACCTACAAAAGTCAGAACGGCCCGCGCCAGAGGCAGCGCGGACCGCAACTGCACCTGCAACGCATAGCGTTGAAGTGGTAAAGGCGCGATTACAACCCTTTACCGGCGAAGGGGGCGAGCCCCTTCGTAGATGGTTCGCAGAGGTGGAAGATGCCATCTCTGCGCAAAATATTGTTGACGAACGTCAACAGGCGTACTTCGCCACAACATGTCTAGGCGGCAGATCCAGGGCATGGGCGATGAGTCGCAGATCCACTGATGACTATGCGTTCCTTACTTATAAGGAATTTAAAGCTAAGCTAAAGCTCAACTTTGAAGCTCCAGAAATGGAGCTAAGTAGTCGGCAGGAGTTTATGGAACTCCGGCAAGGTAAGCTTGACCTTCAAGCTTACGCTCAGAAGACGCAATATTTGCTGTCAAATATTGTGTATGAGCCGGTGCCCCTGCTATGCAGGTCACTGGCTTCATGAAGGGACTCAATGATGGTCCCGTCAAACAGAGTATCTATCGTCACCCGCCAGATACTCTGAGGGATGCCATTGATATGAGCATCCGTGAGGAGTTCAGCAAGCGATCAGCGTCATCGCATGCTGGGTACAGCCGAAGGGCTCAACAGCCCTTCGCTTTTGACATGCCGCAACGGCATGTCAACAATCAGCAGTCAGGCAGACGAAGCTCACACTTCGTCTCAAGAAACATCCACCCGCGCCAGAGAATGGGCGGTGGAGGTCCAGAGCCGACGGACCTATCGGTTGCGGTTCCTTCGAACACGAAGCAACCGAAATTTAAGAAGAATATTCGCTGCAATAGATGCGCGAAAATGGGGAATTTTGCCCATGCGTGTATGGCACCGCGTCCGGTGCCACGCAGTCAGCGGACGGAACCGTCCGCTGCACAGCGACAACAACAGGGACATCACCCTGTTGGTGCAAAAAACAAGAATCGCCAGTACGGGCGGGGCGCCCTACTGGGAATGTTATCCCACATGCCGACATAGGGCATGTGAGGGTAATAGCCCCCGACGGGACTATGTCCTGTCAAAAGGTGCAGGGTGATGGTAAGCCTCTTATCACCCTGGAGGTTAAGCCGCACGGGAGCGATGTCCCCATGCGAGCTTTGTTTGACACAGGAGTGTCAAACAATTTCGTTAGAACTCAGAGTCTAACGCTGTTGAGCTTCGTGGAGGTAGAGACCCCACGAAGTATTTTGTCAGTCCGGTTAGCAACAGGTGCAACCGTGACTATTCCAAAGCGTGTGATTAAAACACGCTACGAGTTGAATGAACTGTCATTCGAGGATGAATTCATCGTCCTCGATTTAGATAACAAGTTCGATGTGATACTTGGAATCCCATGGATGTCCAAGTTTAAACCTTCGATCGACTGGGTTAACCTATCGATCGACTGCGGCGGACGCACAGGATCTGATCACCCTGTGTGTAATCCGGCTGTATCAGAAGATAGAACCGCAGCGTTGGACAGTCTGGTGGATTGCGATGGCACCACCAGGTCTGTTCTGACACGATCAGCGGAAGGTACCTCCGCTGGTGAGAGTCCAGAGGGACTACCACACGCAACAGAAGAGTCGTTGCGTGTTGGAGAGAAACATTCCACGGGTGATAAAGACCACCGTGAGAATGAATTGATATCCACGGTGGGAAACACCCACCGTGAGAATGAAGTGATATCCACGGTGGGAAACACCCACCGTGAGAATGAAATAGTATCCACAGTGGGAAGCACCCACTGTTCGACCGAAGGTTCCAACACGACGAAAGAATTCCGTGTTGATGAGAGTGAACTCACGATCGAGTGCAATCGTGAGCACAACTCCGTGGTGGACAGTGCCCACCACGTTGCGTTAGCCTTGCACCTGGGTGATAAAGACCACCGTGTCGCATAACAGGCGGCCGATCAGACGAGCACATCTGATCGCCAAGAAAATTCCATGGTAGGCAGTTGCCACCATGATGATGAGTATTCGCACACGGTGAATCGTAATCACCGTGTAGCAGTCAATCAGAAGAGTGAGTCTGATTGCATGGACAGTTCCGTCGAGACGATCAACGTCTTGACGCAAACGGAGACCGGATTATCTACCCAGTCTCTCTTGATGGAACACCCTCCGAAAGAAGGTTCGGAGGTGATGGCTCTTCCAGCGCTAATCTGGAAGAAGTTTATGAGAAACTTGAACGATGATCAGATCGAACAGATCTGTACATCGTTGGAACAGATGATGTAGTGTATATTCGTGAACGAATATCCACATTACAAGTGGAAAACATTGGGAACGAGGTTCCCAATGATCAAACCAAAGTTCAGCGCTTTGAAGCGCAGAGCTGGGAGTCGCTTAAAGCGAACTCCCCATTTTATGAGGTACTTCGGAAATACGCTGACATATTCCCAGAAGAAGTATCTAGCGAGATCCCTAAGGATAAGGGAACTCGTCATGAGATTAGCTTCGTGCCAGGCACGAAGTATTGTGTCACGCAGCAATGGCCGTTGCCGCGTGATCAAGTAAAAGCGATCGACGAGTTATTCGAAGCTCGTCGTAAATCAGGCCAGTTGCGAGAGTCTACCTCACTGCACTCTACCCCCACCTTTTGTGTGGAGAAGTCCACAGGTGGGTGGAGAATCGTTCACGCTTACAACAAGCTGAACGCAGCGACGGTACCGGCACAGACACCGATACCGCGGAAGGATGTCATCATAAATGGCATGTGCGGGAGCACCATCTTTAGTGCTCTCGATCTAAGAGATGGATTTTATCAAATCCTAATGCGTGAGAAGGATATCCCTCTCACGGCGGTAAGCACCCCAAGCGGCATGCTTTGGGAGTGGCTTGTTATGCCGCAGGGGCTTCGAAATGCCCCTGCTACGTTTAACAGATGCGTAACGCATCTATTACGCCCGGTGCGAGAATTCGCACCGAGTTATTTCGATGACGTGTTCATCCATAGTAAGGGTGAACACGATAAAAGCGATGTAGATGTCCATAGGGAGCATCTACGTCGAGTGTTAGAGCTTATGCGTAAGCATAAGCTCTATGCAAATCTGAAGAAGTGCACCTTTGGTGCACCTGAGATACCCGTTCTTGGATGCTTTGTGGGCAAGAACGGGATGCGTCTTGATCCAGAAAAGATCAGGGTGATCGTTGAATGGCCTACGCCAAACAACGTTAAGGAACTTCGAAAGTTCCTTGGGTTGGCAACATATTTTCACAAGTATTCGTGCAACTATGCTGGGTTGATACGACCTCTTTCTCAATTACTTAAGAAAGATGTCGAATGGCATTGGGATACCCAATGTCAAGATGCTTTTGATTCAGTCAAGCAAAGCTTGACTGAAGCGCCTGTCTTGGCTATAGCCGATAACGAACGTCCGTTCACTTCGTTTGCGACGCGAGCGATTTCGCTATCGGCTGTGCTTTGATGCAGCGTGATCACGATGATCGTGATCGCGTAATCTGCTATCAATCTCGTCAGTTGCGCCAAGCCGAGCGCAACTATCCAGTGCATGACAAGGAACTCCTTGCCATGAAGTATACACTGGCCAAGTTTCGGATCTATCTATTGGGAGATAGACCGTTTGTGGTTTACACGGACCATGCGTCGCTACGCACGACCGTGAATTCACCACACATTTCTCAAAGAATGGCTCGATGGCTGTCATTCTTTGCTGAGTACAACTTTACGGTTGAATACAAACCCGGAAAGTTGAACGTGATAGCGAATACGCTATCACGAAGGGCCGATTACGAGACGAAACCACCGTCCGTAACCGAAGGTTCCAGTGCAAACGCGATCCGTTGCACTGCTTTGTCGTCGTCAATTATACGACAAGTACGCGAGGCGTACAAAACAGACGAGGAGACACGTCTGTTGATTGATTACTTACGTAATCAATCAAGTGAGAAACGCGACGAACTCCCAGAGTTCCTCCGCGCTTGCGTGCATCGATATCGACTGCACGATGGTCTGGTGCTTTACAGCACAGACCAAAAAGATGAAAGTCGCATCGTCGTTCCAAACGACGATGATCTCAAACATCAAATTATGTTTGAGTATCATGATGCACCGATTTCGGGGCATCAAGGTCGAGAGAAGACATACGCTTCTCTCGCACGTGACTTTTACTGGCGAAACCAGTACAAGTGGGTACGCAAATACGTACGCGCTTGCGAGATTTTCCAGCGTGTTAAGCCTGCGCAGTCTGCACAGGCTCCGCTGCAATCTCTGCCGGTTCCGACAGAGTGTTGGAAGACCATTTCAATGGACTTCGTATTCGGTCTTCCACCCGTCAATAGTCGGAAGACTGGAATACTGGTCTTTGTAGACCGTTTCAGTAAGATGGTACATCTTACTGCAGTATCAGCGAACGTAACCGCCGCTCAAACAGCGCGGATATTCGTTGATACGGTATTCCGTTTGCACGGAATTCCGGAAGACATTGTCTCGGATAGAGATCCGATATTTACAGGAAGTTTCTGGCAAGAAACGTTCTCATTGTTGGGAACCCAGTTGAAGATGTCAACTGCGGACCATCCGGAAACGGATGGGCAGACGGAACGGGTTAACCGCGTTCTCGGAGATATGTTGCGATCATACGAACATGCCTTTGAACAGTGGAGTGACTACCTGTCACTCACTGAATTTGCTATTAACAACTCGGTGCATGCTTCAACTAAGCATACACGGTTCTACGTGAATGTATTAAGGCATCCACGAACCCCAGCTTTACTTGGCGGTACGCCAAATCTAAGTGGAGGAGGGACCCGCTCAAATTTTGAGCGAGTCAATGCGCAAGTTGCGACTGCAACTTGTGAACAAAACGATGGCCTTCTACTGAAAATACAGTAGAAGCAGAAGCAGCTTCAATTAAAATTGAAGCTGCATACGATGAATATGTGTCTGCAGCAATGGCTGCAGACAACGAGGACAATGCACCTACTGCTGATAAAGCAGTAGATGAATTCGTATTACGGCGCCAAGCTGTAATACACTATGTAAAAGACGCACTTGCCACTGCTTTTGATAAGCAGAAGCAAAATGAAGATAAACAAGGAAGGAAGAACAAGAACTCCTTTCTTAAAGGTGAATTAGCATTACTAAGTACTACTAATTTGCCTACACATGCAATAAGCAACTTCCCTACACGGAAGTTGCTTCCTAAGTACATTGGACCTTTCAAGGTCCAAGAGATTCGGGGGAATGCCTATACCTTAGACATTCCCACAGCAATGCGGCTTCACCCAACATTCTATGTTGGGCGGCTCAAGCCGTATCACTCGTCTTCGTCTTATGACGAGACGCAGAACCACGGAAGATGCCGTGCTTCTCCAAGTCTACCAAGAGAGACTTGTAATCGGCCTCCAGCCGTTGGTGAGCAGAGCGTGAGAGTCGTTACCTCCGCCTTCGACTGCTCAAGATTAGCCGTGCGCCGATCGAGCTCTTCCTTATAGCGGGAAAGCTCAATGTACAGAAGATCATTCTTCTGCTGGAGGGAAGTGTGCGCTCCGAGGATGTCGCGGACATCCTCACGAAGAGACCGATATGTCTTCACACAGTGAGACATATCGCTGCTCAAGGATTAATAACCCTCCTCGAGCTTGCGGAGCGAAGAACCATGCTCCGCAACAACAACGGCGAGGGAATTCTCAACCTCCGCCGCCCCTGATTGATAATCAGGGAAATAAGCGATATATCCTCGAGCGCTTGATCTCGAAGCGCTCGGTGCCTTTGAAGAAGGGGCAGCGTACCGAGTACTTGGTACGCTGGCTGGGATATCCCCAAGAGTTCGACTCTTGGGAACAGATTGAGGTTCTGAGGGACGATGCCCCAGACCTTTTGACTGAGTTTGAGAAGAAGTCTCAAACTCATAATGCGAAGTAGCATCAACAGTAGGTGTTGATGCATTCAGGGTATCAATTAAACCCTGAATTTCGGCGGGTACGTAAAATACACCGTACCCCCGCAACTCCTCCTCTGACAGACGAGGAGTGCCCTGCGTACACCGCGGGCAAACGAGGTGAGAAGGGACACCACACTTTAACCCTTCTTTGATGCAAGCAAAATGGATGTATTCCATTTTGCCTGTTCGTGAGTGCTTTAAAAAGCGCTCGCGCATTACGTGAACTTTATTCACGTAATCATCTGGGCTTTTGTTGTAGTTGTCAACAAAAGTATTCCAACTCTGAGTCATGGCGTCTTTATCGTCCCTGTTCTTCCTTGACCCTTTCCGGATCGAATAATATCGAACCTGGAAAAAGAGGTCAATAAAGTACAGACGTCTATCGTCTGTACTTCGATCGAATCGACGTGACTGGATGTCTTCGCAGTAATCCAGCACGTTGATATCGAACAACGCATACGGTCAGTCCCGTTTACGGTGACCGCCACTGTTGGGGGCAGTAGCACAGCCAGGGGTCCAAAACCCCACTCTGTACGGAACATGTGGTTCCGTACGATGATACGCTTTAGAAGCGGCAGCCGCCACTTCTGTTCGAGCCCTTTTAGCAGGTGGAGCACCGCCTGCTTCAACACCACGCGCCGGGGTTAAATCACCCCGACGTGGAGAAGTACTTGGTCCAGGTGGGGCTATGCGTTCCCGCAACCACCTGTGATAATCATTGTTGCTGTCATAGCTGACAGCGACACCAGAGTCGTCATCGCTGTTAGGCGATGAGCACCTAGCGAGTTTCGACTCGCTATATCCTTTAGTGGGGACATCTGTATCCCCATCACTTTGTTCGGAGTCAGAACTCCCGAACATGGCCCTCTTGGCAACACGCCATTCGGAAGTTGCCATCGTGCGAGATGTTGCATTAGCAACATCTCCCTGTTTCTTGTCAGATGCCGCCTTAGCAGTATCTGTGGTCGAAGACGGTACGTCTTCCGACCTTTGCGTAGTTGACGCTGCTAATGCAGCGTCACTGTTGTCACTCAACACCTCAGCATCTAGTGCTGAGGCGGAGGAAGAAGCTCCTTCATTGTTTTCAGCAGCGCTCTTTAAATCGCCGCCGCCGTGTGTCTTGACCATCGAGTCTATGTCAATCAGTTGGTGAATGAGAAGTTCTGACCAACAAGTGCCACCCATGATTGGCCAAAATAAGAGTTATTATTGGCCAACCACCTTAAGTGGGGAGTGATGTAATGGGGTGCCATTACATAGTTGATATTCAAGTTAGAATATCACAGTTTAATTTCAGACGCGTTGTCTGAAATTTAAATAAGAGATTATAAGTTATTATAATCTAAGAAGGAAAAGTCGATTCGGTATAAATACCGAATCTTGCAGGTTAACTAATAGTACAGTTAGTTAAAGACTTGATATTATTATATTAATTAGTTAGTTACTATACTATTAGCCTCTAAACCACCCATTAAATAAACACTCTTAATTTTACGTTCTTAGGCATAAGTGAATATTAATATATTTATTTTTATTATAGGATTAGTTGTTACCAACTAATCCTGCCCTAATTGTATTGCGCGCTTCCTCGCAAAATACAGTGTAAGCCTGTAACAGGATCAGTCCTATTACAATATCTCAGCAACCAATAGTCGGCTTGCAGCGATATAAGAACCCGTAGACAGATTGCAGTAAGCAGAAGAAGTAGACCAAACCAGGAATTGATCAATTCTTATTGAGAAGTTGTTAGCTATCCTAACACGAAATATGCACGTTGAAGTTATGACACACTTCAATCTGTCGGGTGCCACACATCACATTAGGTATAAGTGCCTCAAAAACATATCTACTCAAGTAGAGTACGTGACACAAGTATAAAGTGGAGATAACGAATACGTGAAGACGTGGAGATATCATATCGCGGTTACGTTAATTTGGACTATATTAAGTTTTCGTTATGGCGAAGAACAAAGCTGCTCCAAAGGTTACAAGTCCAAGCGAGGGGCGCGATGCAAATGAAGAGAAGGTTGCGGTTGTGCAAGAAAATGTGGAGTCGACCGATATCTTGACCGCCCTTCGTGGGATCTCTGAGCGTTTGGAAAAACTGGAAGATTCACGTGGAGATGTGTCAGACGGGGGTGGTAACGTTTACCATACCCCAAAAGGTGTCATCGATATGAGTATGTTGTCGCATGACAGAAGTCAAAAGGAAAGGGTGACCTACAAGGTCGGAAACCCTGCGGCGTTAGTTTCAAACAATTGAGCAAAGCTGGTGCAAGTATATTTGGCCGAGGTGGAGGGGATGACGCCGACACGCACAATAAAAATGTATGTAGCTAGTCCTGATGAGCGCAATTGGATCCAATTATCGTAGCAATTATTAGCTGATGTAAATCTTGAAGCTGGTCCCGTTTTCCACAGATAAAGGTACTCTATCTGCAAAATAGACACTTAAATTTAGGGGAATGTTAAATCGACCCCCCCAATTGTTAATTCGACACCCCCCCCCCGCCCCGCCCATTTCTACACATCGATGTAACAATGCCCTTTTTATAGGGTCGCCCTACCCGCACCTCCACCCTAGGGGCACCCCCCCCACCAGCGTATGTGGCCAATGCGTTCGAGCCCCTCTACGGCCCGTACCCGTGAGAGCACGAGGCCGTCGTCAAGGTCGAGAAAGCGGAGCATCCCGTGAAAATGCATTCTGGCACTCGTGCGACGGGAGATGGAGGTAAAGATGCTCGCTTGACTCCGTATACGAAAGTCAAGCCGCAGCGTCGGAAACGTGCGAAAGATGAGCTCGACTATCTCCGTCGCAAGGTTGTGAATCTCGAGGAAACCCTCTCGAGTTTAAATCAATTCGGGAGCCCGAAAGCCTTTTGCGCCAGTGATGAGGACAAGGACGTGTTTTTTCGATGGAAACAAGTCGCCGAGCGTCAAAAGAAGAAGCGAATAAAGCAGTGGTCGAGAATATAAAGCTACGTGCGATGCTTGAAGGACAATTAACGATTGCCAAGCGATTGGAAGCAGTCATGGGCGAGTATCAGCAGCAAGTGGCGTCGGACGCGTTTCCATGGCATCCCAACCATACAAGACGGGGGATCGAGCGGGACGACACGAACGAGGCCACGATTCCGACTCCATCGGACGACGTTATCTTCTCGGACCTGAATGGAAGCTTGGAGGAACAGTACCGTCAAGTGTATTCGTTGCTGGAGACCAGTGGGATCGCACACGTGAAGTCGGAAATGCGGAAATGGTTGGCAAACATTATCTCAAGCAAGATGCGCAGGGAATTTCATTTCTAGTGGAGGAAGTGCGCGTGTTTCCGTTTATGTTCCAAGCGGTGGCTCGTGCCACTTGGTCGTGCATGCTCTCGCCCAGTTCTGAGCTGTACGGTCAGTTCCAAACGCGTATCCTCGAGAAGAACCATTTAAATGTCACCATCATGGACACGGTGCAACTGCCGAAATCGCAGCCCACGCGTGTCTTTCATCGCTTAGCATTGCGTCGTCACTTTGAAGTGAACCGTGTATTGCTTCTCTGTAGCGGGTGGTTGCAAATCGATGGGTCCTTGTTTTTCTGTCTTCGTTTCAAAGGCGCTAGTGTCTCGTCGTTTGATTTAACCAACGGCAAAGCCTCGAGCGTGCGACCGCAAGGTACCATTGTGCGAAATATCGTTGACGTGAAGCCCGAACTGGTGGAACTAGGGTCGACAGACGACTGGATAGGGGAAATGACGGACCTCGTGCTGGGAATATATCATCGAAAAATGGGCATGTACAACCATGTGGTGGAAAATCTACTGCTAAAAGATCTTCTCGGACCATAAGCATAGATGGAAGCTTGGCGCCACCAAACGAAGGGGAAGAGGACGTGACGGAACGAAGAAAAGCTGAAGAATACACACAAGGACGTATGCGACACATCAGATGTCGAGTCCTATTTGCACGCGCGTAAACTGTTGTTGGTGATGAAGGGACACGGTTTATTTATCTAGCCGGGGTACTATTAGCTCGTGCCTCGGCTGATGTTTATGTATCATCATCTAGCCGGTGATATGCGCAGGCCTGACATTGATAGGAGGGAGAAAATAGTAGTTGGAATACATGACAGCAACTTGTTCACATACTTTCATCAGCGAACTACGTAGCGAGAGGTAGAATAGACGGCGGAGGTGAATTGGTGTGGTGCACATTTGATCGAGGGAATTGTTACATCGATGTGTAGAAATGGGCGGGGGGGGGTCGAATTAACATTTGGGGGGGGGTGATTTAACATTCCCCTAAATTTACCGTGGACTCGTAAAGTAAAAATTCAAAACCACTAGCTAAGGCTTTCCTTCGAATACTTCGAGCGGAAAATTCCACGCTACGAGCAGTATTTTCAACAAAGACGCAATCCGAGCGACACCAAAATTCTAACGCTCAGAGTGCAGCCTAAAACGAGACACTACTTCCTAATGTACGACGCGCAATACGGTGATGCGACGGCGACGAAGCAAAGAAATGCAACCGAGGAAGAAAGCGAATGAAGCACCAGCAACGATGAGAGACGCAGCGCGAAAAAGAAGAGCAAAAAAGAAGCGTAGGGAAGTACATGAGAGGGGTATCAAAGAATGCGGCACAAGCCCAGAGAAATGCGAACAGGAGGGCAATCACCACCGACAAGCAGCACAAAGCCCTTAGCAAAACCAGGTTGACAACCACAAAGGATGCGCAAGAACAAGCGCAGAGCACTGAAAAGGCAGAAGAAGCAGAAGCAATGGAGCAACACCAAGCACGAGGCGAAGCCAAGAAAAGAGAAGAGCTCGACGCAATGAAGTAAAGCGAGCAGCCGATGAAGGCGAGAGACGAAGTCGAGTGGAAAAGGCGAGGAATAACAAGTTCTAACAGCTTGCTTGGTAAATTTGCTTATGCTTCCCTCAAAAAAAAATTGTTGTTGATAGAACCCACACTAATGTCCTATGCTGTTTATACATACGTGTTATGCCTTTTTAGTATAATGCGATCGACATCTATTAGTAAGAAAGGACACACTCTATCCCGTTGCATCCCGTTGGCTAATCTAGGAATGGAGAACGACGCTTCAGTTAACTGGTTTAAACGTTCAGAGGCAACAACGAAGTTGATGAGATGTGACGTGATCTATAGAAAAAGTGGTGATGTCACTTGGAGAATGACTAAAGGGTTGAAGGTCGGACTACAGATTGGAGCGAACCCAGTGGTTGCTGATTAAGGTATTAAATGTGGATCGGGCAAGATAGGGTCGCGCGATCTTCATTACTCTAACGCACCCTTTATAAACGAGTTTTGAAAAAAGTTTTGAAAAAGTTTTGAGTTTAGTTTTTTGATAGCCTTTTTAAACCGCTTTTTACGGTTTTTTTTACTCAAAACCTAATCAAACCAGCCTCAAAACTTTTGTGTTCATAAAAAAAATAAATTCGTTCGTCCTGCCCGGTGGCTAACCTCAAGTGCCTCGATGCAGATACTCCTGCTGGCGCTCTAAAAAATTATACAGTGCTTGGAGGACGCAATGATGGTTATGTTCTATCGCAAGACAAAGTGACTGTGCAAAGTGCAGCTAGTACCCAAGAGCACGTACTGACTAGATTGCGTAGTAGAAGTGCTTCCGTTAACGCATGGAACCTACCGATTTTGAAGCTATCTCGCAAGACAAAACCCTATGCAAAGTTGATCGCAGCTGTGCGCCCTGTTTTGTCACAAGATGCATCGACAGCGCGAGTTCTGTTGGGCGTAAAGGCTACAGGGTGTGCTCTGTTGCATGGTGTGTGCATGGAAGTGGGAAATCGACACGTTTGCACGCTTTAGTCGACGAAGAGTTCAGAATCCTCTGAACTTTGCTGGCTTCACAACAATTGTAGAGTGCAGGAACTTAGGAGGAGTCAAAATGGAATCTGTGAAATTGGGACAGCAAAGTAACACTACGATTGTATATCTATATATATATTTACCCGTTCAGAGCGGGGCAAGTCTGCATAGGCTGGAAAGGCGTTTGCCTCTGCTTCTTTTGGTGCCTTTTTGTGGCGTGCACTACCGTTGAATAAAGACTCAATATCTTCCTGCAGGATACCGGCGGTTTCAGGGCAGTTGAAGTACACGAACATCCCGCTAAGGATGCTTGTGCTGGCGAACAAAACGAATACGCCCTTTATGTTCAACGACGGAAAAAGCTTAACAACCCAAGTCATGACGACACCCCTTAGCCAGTTCGCCATCGTGGAGAGTGACACAGTCATGGACCGCATATTTGAGTTGGAAGATCTCGGCCAGATATATATCCAACAAACGGGTCCCCACGAAATGGCAAAGTTGAAGACAAACAATGACGTGGTTTTGGAGAACCCTGCACTCTCCGTATTGCCGTTACAGCCAAGGGTGAACAAAATGGCGGAAACTAAGTGACTACGAACCATGCCCACGGCACCAATGAGAAGCAACTGACGACGCCCGTATGTGTCTACCCACCGCATGGCCGGAATAGTACTGATGAAAGTGACGATCGAAATGATAAGCAGGATTTAAAATGCCATTACCCAAGACATCCTTAAAAATAAGTCCACCATATGTAAAGACTGGGTTAATACCTGTGCCCTGCTGAAGCACCTGGAGAAGCATGGCAATGATTACACGTTTCAAAATTGACGGTTCCATCAGCTCCTTCTTATACCCTCCAGGTCACCCCTCTCGTGCACTCGGCGCACCAATGGCCCGTAGTTCTCGTGCAACTTTCCTTGTTTGCCTTAATTGCTTCAGAACAGCTAACGCAGCGTCCTTGCCCTTATGCAAGTAGGTCCACCGAGGGCTTTCCGGTACAAAAAAATATACCAAGCATTACCGCGATAGGTGCCACCATGGCAATCCCGTTAGTGATTCTCCACCCTCGCTCGCGATGAGCTGGTTCGCGATGTTAGCACACAGCATCCCTGTGACGACGGTCATGTACATGAAACCCGAAACGAAGCCACGCAGTTCCTTCGGCGCAATCTCAGCACCGTATAGCGGTAGTGAAAACGAAGAGTTACCGACGCCCAAGCCCTGTATACATCGTGCGATAAGCAGCGAGGTGTGGATCTGACTCGGGCAGAAGGTGAGCCACGCCGTGCCGGGACAAAAAAGTGATCCGGCATGAAAAATTGTGAGGCGGCGGCCGAATCTATCAGCGATCCAGCCACCCATTATAGCACCCACCATACAGTCGATGTTGTACGTCATGTTGTACCAAAGCGTGTAGTCTACCCAGCGTTGTGGCACTCGTTCTGTTGCTCGTGAACAGTCCGCCATCATCTGGCCATGCCAGCCCACGCAAAAGTCGTTCAGAAACGACTCCATCACCAGCACCCCCCCCGTCACTCCCTGGTCGTAACCAAAGAAGAATCCACCCAGAGATGCAAAGATGCACACAATAATGGCGTATGTGCGGTTTCCCTCGGTGGGCGTCATAATCGGCTAAGTGAAATGTTCCACGAGGCAGTCGCTCACGCCCCAGTCTTAATCGTCCTTGATATCATGGACGGGCTGGTACCTGAGGAAAACGAGTCAGCTGGTGCTGCAAACGAGCAATCGCGGCGTATTGCGAAACTGCTGCTGGTTTCCAGCGTATGCAAAAGACTACAGTTGAGGCTGAACAGGTCATTCAAACGAGAGAGCGAAGTGATGAAGGGTCTACCGGACAAGCAAAAAGTATGTGCTCGTTTGTCCCAGTGGTCTAAGAGCCAGGCTCATGCAATGGAGACAAAGGGTTCGAGTCTTGGCAAAGGGTTCGAGTCTTGGGAGGTGCGTCAAAATTGCGGCAAAACGCCCAGAAAAAAAGTTTTGAAACTCAAACCCACTCGTGAGGAGGGTTTGAGAAGTTTTGAAATCGAAATGCCGAAAAATTATCACCCCTGATAGACCCGGATCATATCCCGTCCATCACCCCTGCCAACATATGACAAACGGTCTGATTCCACCTAGTCGACGTGGCGGATTTCACAATTTTTACTCGCCAAGAATCCGCAGCTCCCCTTGCTCACTCCTTGCACCAGCGCTTGCCCGCCACCAACACCCCAGTCCCCACGTGTCCTGTGTGACCCGTCTCCCAGTGGCTTAGCCCGTTTGGAGTGGGGGGCCGGGGGGGATTTGGGATACCCGGACTGGGGGAAAGGGGATAACGTTTTCACCCAGCTCCTCGGGTACCCGATAACTTTATCCCCCCCCCGGTAAATCTGAATCCCCCATCCGTTATCCCCCTCAGAAACGTCATGTTGACTCCCCCTATTTACTTTTGAACTCAAAACTGAACTCAAAACTTTTTCAAAACTTTTTTCAAAACTCGTTTATAAAAGGTGCCTAAATCTCACTACCAATTGGAAAGATCAGGTCACTCACGGAAGGATAACGCATTATGAACGATACATTTTCTATCGACCGGCATCTTGGAAAAATTGTGGTGGAGCGGCTGATCAAAGTTTTTGACGCTTGATCAGGCGGTAACACGGCGCCCGGACTGCCGACTAACGAAGGGGGTCCTCCGGTTGTCCTTGACTGCTTGTGTTTCTGCTCACCTTGTGTACCCGACGGCTTAGGCGTGGGTCGCTCTCCGGGTGGCGGGGATGTAGACACGGCGATTCCTTGATGCAAGATTGGGGAACTTGTAATGAGTTGTTCGAGGTGCTGATCAGACGTGATCCGGTGTAGTCGAGCTCAAATCAGGTGCGAACAGGCTTGATCAGCAGTGATCAGACTTGGGCAGGCACCGAAAGTCGTTGATCAGCTGTGATCTGGCTCGATCAGGCTTGATCAGACACCAAAAGTAGTTGATCAGAGGTGATCAGACTTGATCAGGCTTGATCAGGCACCAAAAGTAGTTGATCAGCGGTGATCAGACTTGATCAGGCTCGATCAGGTACCAAAAGTAGTTGATCAGCGGTGATCAGACTTGATCAGGTGCCAAAAGTCACTCAGGTACAATTTGGTGCGGTCTGCGAGTTGTTGATCGCGGGTACCGAGTTGCAGAGTGTCGAAGGTGTTGATCGGCGAAGGGGGTACTTGATCAGGCAGTGGAAGTCTTCACTGCCCGATCACGGAGCCTCTGAGTCTTCAAACAGCTAAAGGAACACCCAAATATATGTATTCCTAGCCTAGACCTACGAGGGTGGGGTAAATTTTGCTTAATCCACCTAGAGTTCCCGTGGGGCGCTTACAGCAGCCGAACTCTAGGGGCCAAACGCGAACCAAACGTGGAGAGGTGAGAGCACTGCTCAATCACACTCTCGAAACCAAAAAACCTTTACTGAAGAACCGCTGACACAGCGGGCGGAGTTGCGGAGTGAGCTCCCAACACTCTACGTCTGCCGGTGGGCCAAAAATGCACTAAGTGCTCCCTCCCGGGACGTAGAGGTATATACTAGTGAGGGAGGCGCAAAGGTGCCGTCCCTAAAACGATCTGCTAGATCGAACGCAAAAGGAGAACTTTATTATTGCTTAAATCCTAAGAACTACCAATTTCCTAATATCCACCAATCAGAACTACCCGTTCCAGCGTCCTCCGTCGACCAGTCGACCTGATTTGTCCGTCGTCCGTCGGCGCTCGTCGATGTTCGCGGAGTACCTGTACGTAATCTTCCCATCTTCCTATGCCCTGTCTATGTCCTGACTATGTGCACCACTGTTGTACACGCAACTGTATACGCCGTGGTACCCACAATTCCTATACAATTACGTACCGATTCTGACCGTAATCGCCCCCCCCTAAATCAGGCTCTATAATCAGGCCCTATAATAAGGCCTTATAATAAGGCCCGTTATTGGGCCCAATTATAACACGCTTTACGACAGCCGCCCCTGATCCTCGTCCCAGCCGTACAGAGGTAGGGGCGAGGGTCGATCATGCCGTTTGATATCGTGGATCATGTTACCGTTGGTCGGCTTGTCCACCATTACGTCATCGGCCAGGTGATAATCACCCATCATTCTGCCTGTCCTTTCTTCCGCCGATCAGGTCCCGTTCTATCAGGCTGTTGCCGTTAGTGGTACGCCCCTCGCGATCCAACGATCACCCTTCACCAACCGCGTCATCTGCGATCAAGCTGTCTCGATCAGGCATTCCTGCATTTCCATCATGCAAGCGATATTTGACGGCACCCCGGCAAACACCACCGACACTCCTGCCCTGGATCGGGCCGCAGCTGATCAGGCGATCGCTGCTATAAATCGGGCTTACAGCTTGCAAGAGGCCCTACACGCGCGTGATGATCAGATCGCCACGTTATCTGACTCGCTCGCGATGAGTGAAGACACGGTCGCGATGCTTCGGCAGCAGCTCGCTCGTGCCAAACGCGCTGTATTGGAGCGAGATGTCGCGATCAAGCGGGACGCCTTCGAACAGCTCAAGCCATTGCGTGATTTTGTCGACACCACCGTCAATGATCTCCAGACCAAGTTGAAGACCATTGAAAACGCTATGGCCGATCAAGAAAAACTCATGGTCGATCAACGCGCACAGATCCGGGATTTGGAAGTCCGTCATGCCCGTGATAGGTATCTGCAATCGGTGCATGAATACACCATCGCTGATCAAACACGGGAGTTGGATCAACTTCAACAGCGCCTAGCCAAGTTACAAGAAGAACGCGATCGGTCTGCCTCTGGGAATCAGCGCTTGCTCGAGCAGGTGCTCAGGCTCACTGCCGAGGTTGATAGGCGCAAACACCAGTATCATCGCCTTCGAAAGAAAAACAAATCCAATTGCCTGAAGATGGACGAGTATACTGCATCATGTCCGAGGCGCAGGAACTATCTGATCGGGTCAAGGTAATGTCTGACCTCCAAACTGAGCTGGACGATCTGCACTCAGCATATTCTCAGCTGGAGAACGAACATTCCGCCATGCAATGCCGCTTTGATCAAGTTTCCGCAGAACATGACACGTTGCGCCATCAAGTGCAGGAGGTTCAGGGAGAAGTCACACAGTTACGCTCGTCCACTCGGACCTTCAGTCTCAGTTGGCCGGTATGTCGTTGCGGATGCAGATCGCACCAGTTATCCGCACCCCTTCGGCGGGTTCTGATCAAGTTACACCGCCAGCTGGCCTTACCGCCTCTCCTGACGGCTCGATCAGCCGCGCCGCCCCTTCTCCTAAAAGGCGTACTCGGCGTTCTCGATCCTCCTATCGGTTGAAGCGGCCACGCCTCCTTTCTCCTATTTCGGAGGCGAAGACGGAAGCCGATGATCCCCCAAGTCTTGATCAAGACGATGAAGGCGTATTTCTTGATCCGATCGCTTCTATTCCTTCCACTCCTACAGTTAGCGAGTTCGGGAGTGAGGGCCTACCTGATCAAGTCACGGCCGGGTCTCTGTTTCCGCGTACGGGTTATTTCCGGACATTTATCGCGGTATCTGATGACGCCAATGACGCCGACATCCTGCCGTGGACTCCGGATCATCTTGGTGGGTTTGATCTGCGTAACGTCAGGTCCAAGTGGTCTGTGACTACTTGACCCACCCGGCAGGATGGTTGTTCCCGGCTGCAGTTCACGCCCCTCCGGCTGATTCATGGTCCGGTCATTTGATCACCCAACCGGAAGTGGAGCTGCTGTATTCTCAATGCCCTTGGGGCGTTTTCATGACCATGCTGCCGCCCCTTTCTTTTCGCTCATTCGGCTGGTTCGCCGACTTTGAGACAAAGTGCCGGTCGTTTCTCGAACATCACGCGCTGGCGATCTTGTAGTCGACGCATTATCTCCCTATAGCTAAAGGCCTTCGCGAGACGGATGACTTCTTCCGGAATTACTACAACAGTCGCCGTCAACGCAGAAGTCGTGCCGGAGCGACCTGGAAGAGGGTCGTGGATTTCGTCCTGCGGGGGATGATCGACGGAAGATGTGATCTCGACATTTTCCTGGACCCGTCGATCACCCATTGTGCTCGCAACCGTCCTTTGAAGTATGCCCCGGCCGATGATGGGGCGTGGTACCAAGGGTTTCTCTCGGACCCGCCACCCCGGACCCTATTGGACGCTTTGAAGGAGGTTGATACTTTTGAACCTTGGCGGGTTCAATATCGTTCCTCCCCTGAAAATCACCCTGGTCGTAAGATCCCTCGGATTCGACGCAAGATCTTTGGGTATAGTTAATCAGTTTATCGTTCCGCCCTTAATCAATAAGCAATCTTGATCATGCCATTTCCACTGTGCTTTTTTACTTTCCCATGCATGATTTAAACCGGTATTCTGTCGTCTTATCTTCGTTACTCAATCACCTTGTCTCGCAATATCCATCGTAAACACATCACCTCAAGCCATTTATCGCTTCTTCATCCATTGTGAGTTTCGTCAATCATCTTTCTTCAATCGGTAATTCTTTGATCGTAATTCATGACCAGTCTGCCGATCACGCATTAGTTGTAATCTTCGTCCACTTGCAACACGTCAAACCGATGTCTGTTGATCCTTTTCCTCTCTAAGTCCTTGATCAGAGCATCACAGTTTAAGTCTTCCTCGTCTACCCACGACGGCTCAGCATAACCTTTCCAGTAAACTTGATATTCGCGTAACGTTCTTCCATATCCAGTCTTTCGACCTGATCGGACATCGGTGACACGATCAACTTCAAATTCATCTGGATCTAGCGTCCTTTCCCAGCTGTCTTCAGGTAATAAAACTTCATCGAAGTCGAAACGCTCCTCTATCCCAGCTGTTAGTGCCGTAGTAGGGCTATCTGGAAATTCCTTGACCAATTTCAACTTGGACAGATGTACTACTCGGAACATACGATAGTCGGTGCCAGCCGTAACCAGTCTCGCCGCATGATTACCGATTACCTCATCGACTCTGAAGGGTCCATGCCACATGTGCGCCAGTTTCTTCGCGAACCCTTCTTTTACCCGATCAAGGTATAACCAGACCCTTGATCCAGCTTCGATCTTGTGTGGTGTCACTTGACCATTGTGCTTTTCAGCTCGCTCAGCCACCGCTTGATGCAATCGAGCGCTCACTTGATCACGGGCGTAACGATAGTCCTTTTGCAGCTTATATCTACACCGGCGAGCATCCCGGTATTTACGCCGAATTCCGCCCAGTTGCAATGTCGATTCCAACGATGATCGTGGGTCCCACCCATACGCCAAATAAAATGGTGTTTCACCACGAATACGAGCGGGGTTGAGTTCAGCGCGAATACCAGCCGCTCTGAATACAAGCTCCAATCTTTCTGGACGGCATCTGCTACATACATCTTGATTTCTCGCGTGATCGTCTGCACCGTCCTCTCCGCCTTACCATTTGCCTGTGGACGGTATGCCATAGTGGCACTCTGACGTTGTCCCACGATTTTATTGAACGCGCGAAATACTTCCGACATAAAACCTGGTTCACGATCGTGCCGGATCACTTCGCTAGCCCCGAATCGTCGAAACCCACACTCTTCATAATTTTCGGCAACTTTCTGCGCTGTGCGGGACGATCCAGCTTTCGCGATCACCATACCCGTGAACAGATCCGTCCAAATCAGCAGTTCAGTATGTCTATCCGTCGATCGGGGTAGTGACGGGATATGATCCATGGCTATCACTTGAAATGAGTACGTAGCCTCGATATTCCCCGGCGACATGCCCTTGATCGTAGGTTTGCCTTTCCCCGTCTCGCAATCTACGCATCGGCCTACAAACCTTTGTACGCTTCGGAATAGACCACGCCAATGGAAGTATCGTCTGATCCTCTGATATGTACGCCCTATGCCTTGGTGTCCTCCTTCCAAGCTCACATGATAGTGGTGGAGGACATCTGCATGTAGGGTCTCGGGTAATACCAGCTTAATCGAAAGGTGCCGATCGTCTTGATCATCTCTGTCATCGTTGGCTTTTCATTTAGCCATGTTTCCACAGTAGATCAGCAATCCTTGTTCATCGACATCGTAGCTGTCAGCAATTTTCGCGCAGTCCTTAACCTCGTCTGCGTTCAATCGTGAGACGTCACCATACAGATAACTTCGCAAATCATGAATCCATTTCTCTTCGTCCTGTGCCTTTTTTACCGGTTCCGCCCTTATCCCGTCTATAGATATATCGGACCATGTTGACGGTCGCGGCTGATGTAGGTTACGTGATCGTGTCATCACTAGTACTTGCGGGGTAGTGGGATCTTCATTCCACGTGATCACTTCCGGCAACCTGTTGAGATCGGTCAATTCCTCCAGCTGTTTCACATCATCGATTTCAATCTTGTTCCACCCTGCATAGCCCTAGTGGTGATGTGATCTGCACTCTTATTCCACTCTCTTTTGACATACACTAGATCATGATCCGACCATTCGCGAAGGAGATTGAACGCACGCTGTTGCAACACTTGCAATCGCGGAGCTTTACACTCTATTTCGCCGCGCATTTGCCGGATTACTAAATTCGAATATCCACACACGATCGTCCTTCCTTTGGGGTATCTCGACAGTAGGTCCAAACTTAAAAGCATCCATGGTATTCCGCTTCATTCACCGTGATATCAGGCGCAAGATCGGCTACCGCGGTCATAATCTTCTATCCCGGTAATTTCCAAACGATAGCGCCCAACGCACCTACACGCCGCTTGACACTTGCAGATCCATCGAAACTAATCACGTAGAGTTCTTCGCCTTTTCCGACCGTAGGAGGTGGTACTTCACTCATCTGCCGCGGTTGTTTTTTCGGTGCGAGGAGTGATACTTGCAGCTAACGCCCCTAGTACCTTCTCTTCTCCCTATACACATTTCTTGATCTCGAGGTCCCACTGTGATAAGATCGCAGCCCATCGGCCCAATCGTCCGTCCAACCCGTTGGATGTTAGTAACCATCTCAGTGTGGATAAACGCGACAAGACAGTGATAGTCTTTCCGACCAGCATCGTGAAGTAAACATCCAAGACCCGTAGAAGCTCCAGAACTTCCTTTTCGACGGGGCTGTAGTTCATCTCACCGTTCTTCAACGTTCGGCTGGCGAATGCCACAGGGTAATACACTTGATCATGTTCTTGTACCAGCGCGGCGGATACCGCCCACTTGCTGGCGTAAACCACGATTACTGGCGATTTGTTCTGATCAAAGTGGCGCAGGGTTGGAGCTGACGCTATCTTCGTCTTCAGCATGCTAAATGCTACTTTTGCCCTGATTAATCGATCACCTTCCTGATCCATATTCTCCTTGCTCAACGATCGGCTTTTTAACTCTTGATAATCCGTTTCCCTTAATTCGTAGAGCACAGCGGCATAGATTGCAGCATCTTCGATAAACCGACGGTAGTATTTCAAACTCCCCAAAAACGATTGCATGGCCCGTAAGGTGCCAGGGAAAGGCAGATCAATAAGATCATCCAAATTTTTCGGATTTGTTTCCAAACCTCGGCTAGAGACATGATGCCCTAAATAGGGAACTTCGCGTCGCCCCAAGTACGATTTGGTCACGCTGATCGATAAGTTCCACTGATCACACTTCTCCAACAAACGATGCACCTTGTCACACAGGGTAGCCCAGGTAGGTGCCGGGATCAAAATATCATCGATATATGGTCGCTGCTGCAGTACAGACGGGCCCAGAGTTTGGTCGGGCTCTCCCACCGTGAATACATCATCCGATTCGTCAGCACCGTCATTAACCTTGAGATATCCATATAATGCGTTATCAATCAACCGCTGGTAGATTCGCGGAGCATTCTTTAGGCCCAAAGGCATCCTATTCCATTCTAACAATCCAAACGGAGTGACAAACGCCGAAATCTGACGCGCTCGATCGGTCATAGATACGACCCAAAAACCGCTCGCCATATCCAAAGAGCAAAACCACAGCGCTTTATCCAAATCTTCGAGTAGATCAGAGATCAGGGGCATTGGATACACAATCAGGCGTGTGAGTTGATTCACCGCGCGATAGTCGATACATAGGCGAATATCAACCCCGTTCTTTTTCACGATGATCACTATAGGTGATGCCCAGGGTGACGTAGACGGTTGAATGATCTTGGTAGCCAATAGACCTTTGATCAAAGCCGATAACTTCTCGCGAAATTGTGGAGCCACCTTCCGACACTTTTGGGCGATCGGGCGAGTATTGCCTACATCGATATCGCAAGCAACTCCACGTGCAGCAGGAGGTAGTGCGTTCCCCTTTCCGATCAACAGATGTTTGTTCGCCCAAATTATATCGCGAAGCTGATTAATTTCTTCTTGTGAGTTGACCAAGGGGTCTCCGACTATTAAATCGTCCCTATTTACTTCTTCGGTGCTTGCAGATACTTCGGGCAACGTAGCAAGCTGCTTCTCCAGTTCCTCCACATACAAATCTCCACCTTCATGGTAACAAACTTGTTCATCGACAGGGATTACACCAACTTCGCTAGGATCGGCTGAGACAGGGTGATCGCGCGTGTCTTGAATAAACGTATCTCTTGCAATAGGTTGTTCAACTCCGTGCTCCGGGGTCGGAACTTTCATCTCCGGCTCCTGATTGCACCGCGCTTGCACCTCTTGCACCTTTTGCGGCCCTCCGGTTACCAATGCTACAGATGTGGCGATCGGGTCCATAGGGCGTACTAAAATACTTCGAGGAGTAGGATACTCCCTCTTCTCGACTAGAGGACCTTGATCGACACTTTCTTGATCGTCATTCACGGAATCGGTAGAAGATTGATAGGCGAGATTTTTCCACTCCTTGTAACGATTAGACCCTATCGAAACAAATCCAGGGCGACGGGGCACATCATCTTTGTTCATCCAGATACCTAAAATCGTCTCATTTTGCACGATGATCGGATGATCAACGACGTTCGTAAGGGACCCAATCTTTTCCACGAGTAATCCACAACTTTGGATATCGCTGGTAATAAATTCGAACCTCGGCAGATCGACCTACTGGGATCTGTTCGTATTGATTGAGTTTCATATAATTACCACTCGATCCATACAGCTGTCGGCGCCCCTCCAATGGAATGATCACCTCATCAGGCAAACTTAGTGTACCGTGGGCGATGTCTAATCGAACACCAGCTGGTATCATAAAATCCATACCCAGTATAGCACCTTGAAAAACAAGTCTGCCCACCCATGCATGGAAATAATAGACCAACGAGCCTGCTAGCGTAATCTTGATTTTAGTGCGCCCTTCCGTGAAGTATGCACTTTCTCCAATGCCGACACATTCTTGCGTTTGACTCGTGTCGATCTTACAACTCACCTTACGAGCAAAGGTTGAGTCGATGATCGACACTTCAGCACCAGAATCAAAAAATAGCGTGGCACGTTCGTTATTGATTTTACCACTCGCTTTGGCTTGTTTAACCCATTTCTTTGGCGAGTGGTATTTCCAATATCCGCGAGATTCACCTGGAAGTAGATCGACCTCCATGATCACCGGGGACCGAGAAAACTCATCGATATGGAAACTAGCCAAGCGTGGTAAATCAGGCTGATCACATTTATCACTATCTCTTTCTGCTGCTTGATCAGCCCTCTTCTTTCCACATATGCAAAAATACACAAACCAGAACGCTCGTCTCGTACCAGATTCCAACCTGGCGAGCGTCCTAGTTTAACAAATCTTCAGCTTCCTTGGGCAGCATTCCAGCATGCTTGGTGGGATTGTACCACCGGTGGATGCGGTTGTAAAACTCTTCTATAGGGCACTTGCCCGCATCGTGAACTTCGCCACAGGCTCGACAGACTTATAAACAATGATCGGTCGGATGTCCCTTCTTGCCACACTTGAGACAGGTCAGGCGCTTCCAGCAACGAAGATTATCGTGCCTGATCGACCCACAATGACTGCATTTCTTCACCGCCCCTTGATCGAATGCACTTGAATCACTTCGATTACCCGATCGGGACTTGCTAGGCTGATCGAGCGCCCCTGGTTGGTCGCGTATAGCAGCAATCATGTAACGGCGCTGATCTCCATCGCTTCCACTGTCGTCGGCACTTGATTCTTCACTTTCAGACGACACCTTGATCGCGCGTACTGCTTTGGGATTTCGCGCTGGGGCCGGTGCCCGATCATCGCCGAATTTCTGGCGGAATCGGCTGGTACCTACGGCCGCCGTTGGCTGGTACCACCTATTACGTGCATACTCCCGCAATGTCTCTTCCAGGTCTGCCGCGGTGTCCAACAGCAAAAGCGCCAGTTGATCAGCGAGCTCGCGATTGGCCAATGTATCCAAGAAATGTTGTACATGTTCACGTAAAGTCGTGGGCGATCCACCTCTGATCGGCAACTTGGCTCGCAATCCCGCCACATTCAACCGGTGCAAATATTCCATTGGGCTTTCATCTGACCGCTGCTTCGTGTAATAATACTGGCGGGATGCCGACTGACCACTTCCACAGTATTAAACTTCAAACTCATCCACGAGACTTTTCAAGCTTGATCTAGTGCCTCTACTCAGCTGGCGATGCCAATTGCGCGCTGGTCCTTTTAGTAGATCGCCTAGGATCAGACACTTTTCAGGATTAGAAGATTGATCCCGCATAAATGCTGACTTGAGGCGACTAATCCAATTCCGCGCTTGATCTTCATCTCTCTCCTTTCCCGAAAATTCTTTTAGATCACTGTGGTGAAGTGTACCACAAATTTGGTCACTTTTGGTCAAGGCAGTTGGTCGAGTTTCCGATTGGTCCAACCAAGGGGGGCTTTTTAGCCTATCAAATTCAAGGAGTATCAAGAACGCTGGTCTTGGGTGAGTCACCTGACATTGGGTATTTTACATAATTTTGTGTGGGTACATTAGGGACCATAGGGAGGTAGTATTATTGGTTAGTTGTGGATTTTCCGGATAGAAGTCTTTTGGTTGCAGGATTTTTCTAAGTAGAAGTCCTTTGGTCTTGGTCTATACCACAGAAGGGGTCGCCGTTTTTCTTTGCACGTAAATTAGTCGCCTCCGCCCACCGCGGAGTGTTTGGGGGCAGAGGGTTGAATTATCCCCTCTCGCCTATTATACCCGGTCTGGACGCGCCGCACGCGCACTTTGGCCACCGGAAGTCCCTCGACGGGAGTACGATTTGGCGATCTCGACACTTTAAGTCAAGTACGTTTGGAACGTGCTATTCACTGTATTGGTCTTTACGTGGAGATATTGTTTGTGGAGTTTCACGGGCATATTGGGTTTTCACGTGGACATATTGGTTCATTTTAACATTGGTTGGAGTTTAGAACTGTTTTTCGTCTTCTCTCATATTGGTCAGGGGCTAGACCGGTTGATTGGTCTACCCTCTATTATTTCGTATTGGTCAGGTCTAGATCGTTTGGACGATCGACCTATTGGAATCTATCTTTAGGAAGTGTTTCTGGTCTGTACGTACCTGGGTGAAGAGTTCCGCCCTAGGTACACTTAGCCAGCACGGTCTCATATTCAAGACCGAATCAAATCGATCTGCGATCCCGATTCACCGAGTGTGTAACTAGCCCACTCTAATGGGTACACAAGGTGAGATGGTCTTAAGTGAATTGGACCAAGTGTCTCTGGATGATGACCGGTCGTCTGCCAGCAGCGGACGATCGGACCAGATTTCGAAGGGAGGTCCGCGGGGTACCCCCCCCGTAACTTGGAAGGCTGGGCACGATGGTGGTGGTCAGGTTATCGATACAAATGTATTCGATTTCGAACTTGACTCCACCACAATGGTGCGCGTGCCCGGATCACTAGGTGATCGTGTATATCACCACGAGGTGTCATCAAAGATTGAATTTGAAGATTTGAATTTGGAATCGTTCTGGAGAGGGCGTAAGGAAAAGCTATCACCTTACGTCTTCGTTTTCGATAAAGATGGAGATGTCAGGTCTGGCCTGGTGGAGGATCAGATCGGGATTAATAAATTTTTCCTCCCCAAAAAAGACTCCCACCGGAGCCGATCGGGACTATAGCAAGTCTTGCTATAGTCCCGGAAAGGATCAGGACCTTGGTCCTGATCCTATGTATGTGCATAAAAAAGTTGTTGGAAAATCAAAAGACGAAAAATACTTGGAAGCTGATCAGAACGATCAGACCAACCTCCCCAAGGTCCCCAAGCCACCCAAGATTCCAAAGAAAGAGTTGGGAATGCCGGCCGACGAAGACGACCTCGAAGAAAAGTCGCAGGTCGGAGATGGAGGCATCACTGAAGAAGACCTAAACAAGATGTACTACATTTTGGAGCTGAAACGATTTGTTTGTTTTGACGTGGTCTTTCGGGTGTTGAACCTTCAGATCCACGACCGTCTTCTCGGTCCCACTACCGAGCCGGTCCAGAGTGATCGCCAATTACTGTTGGTGAAAAACTGGGTGGCGATGTTGGCGGAGGTTGGCATTAAAATGCAGAACCCCGCCGATGTCCAAAAACTATTCGAATTTGAGACTTGGAGGCTGAAATCGTCGATGTCGACCTTCCACGACCATTTGGTCCCACTGGTGGGGGCGGTTCGCCGCCCAACTCCCACCGCAGAAGTGAAGGTCGCTGAAGCCTCCACAGCGCTTGTCGACATTGGTTCTGATGACGAATAGGTTTACCAATCTCCACCGGCCTCGAACAGCTCATCAGAGTTGGAGACTGGTGTCGAGCGGATGACCATGGGGGTGGACCATGCCCTGCCGGAACAAAAAAAGGACGCGCGGCAGCAAAGGTCTGCTTGCCAGTCGGGGCTCCAGCGACCCCCACAGGCCTCAGTTCCAAAAAGGAGGGTATCAACACGTTGCCCATGACTCCAGCTAACGTCCAAGCCATGTTTGAGACGATGATGGAGCGTTTCATGGAAGACCGGGTTAGACCACCTCTGCGGCCACATGCCCAAGACCGGTCTACCCAGCAAAGTGTCAATGTTTGCCGAGATGTGGATATGGAATCGGTAACATCTGTGGACAAGCCCACTCGAAGTGATAAGCAAGTCGGCAAAGGGAAGCGCAAGCCGCAACCGGCCAGACCGCGTAGACCAAGCAAGACAAGTTACTGTGACATGGAGTCGGTCGGCGGTCTTGACGACCACTGCGGGTCAGACGGTACGGGCGCTGGCAAGACACGCAAGGTTAACCTAGCCTCCACTATTGCTAACGACTTTGGATCTGCTGCGATTCCGCGCATCCGTATGGCCGCGACGACCGACCTCAAGGACTTCACTGGCAAGGATACTGATGAAGACCAGGCCCGGTCTTGGTTCGGTCGGGTCAAGTCTGCGTTCCTGCGAGACCAGACCCCGAAAAGTGAAAGGTGTCTGATCTTCCGGGATTTGTTGAAAGGACCGGCTGCCAACTGGATCCAACAGTTAGGTCGGGATGTCCGGTCTGACTGGGACCAGCTATGTGCAGAGTTTGAAGGGCAATATTGTAACTCCGGATTTTCGAGTGCCCGCAAGTATCACCATATACAGAAGCGGAGCGACGAGACACCGATCGAGTATTTGCATCGGTTGAACGTGGCTGCACTTCGTGCCGGCATAACAATTAAAGAGAATAACCCGCCGAACGGTGCTGCTCTGGAACATGTGGGTCACTACATTAGTACCCTGGACGATCAAGAATTGGCGGACCAGCTTACTCTGCTGCGTCTTAGGGACGCGGGGGAAGTTGAACAGACTCTACGGACGCTAAAGCAGTTGCGTAGCATGAGGGCGAAGAGTGCTGGTGGATCAGATCGCTACCGATACAAGACCCAGACCCAGACCGATCCGGTCAAGAGGCCCTGGACTAGACCGACCCGAGCGGTCAAGGCGAACGTAGCCGAAGACAGCACGGTATCGGAAGGGGAAAAGGGAAGTCAATCCATCCAGGAGTCGTCGGATGAAGACCAGTATCGTTACGTCTATGTTGCGGGACCTGCCCCGAAGACCAGGTCGAAGTCCGACCAGGTAGACCGGAAGGGAAGGAACGGAAGCAAGTCCGATCCAGACCGACCTCGTCAGAAGTGATCCCACTGTGGGTCGAGCAAACATGATGGTCCAAACTGCTGGAAGAAGATGGTGTGCAAGAAGTGCGAGAGACACGGCCACCCGACTGACCACTGCCTCTTCGTATGCAAGTCATGTGGAGAGATCCACGAGGCCGGCCACTGCAAGATTGAAGAATTTTTTAACGTGATACGCAAGTGGTACGTGCCGGACAAGCACGCGGGGATGCTGCCGCCGGACGCAGAAAAGATGTTAAACTAGAACGCTCGACAGGTTGGAATCTGGATCGAGCCGAGCGTTCTACGGTTCACATCTATGCATATGTCGGCAAGGAGGATAAGACCGACAATACACGTTCTATTCCAAATTGCGTCAACCGAGACCATCCGGTCTACAGTCTGAATACCGATGAGTACTCCCGGACCAAGATGGTTATGCAGTTGGACTTGCTGCATGGAGAATCCCGCGGATACTGGAAGTATCACGCGCCTGATAAATGGTTCAAGCAGGCGAAATCCTGTGGCAAGATTAATAACCAGAAAGCGACGATGTTGTTCGACTCTGGAGATGAAGTATGGATAATCGACTCCGCCTTTGCTCGTAAGGTCGGATGTCGTATAGACGATACCCAGAGACAAGATTGAGTCGGGATCGGTGAAAACTCTTATATGACCGAAGGAATAACGCGTGTAAAAATTACTTTGTCGGGATCGCTGGTCTACTTTTTCAGCGCTTGGGTTGGCAAGTTGGCTGGTCGGGACGCTTTACTAGGCATGGATTTCATGGTCCCAGCTGGTATTTGCCTAGACCTGTCCCATGGAGTGCTTACACTCCCGGATGAGGTCCAGGTCCACTTGGCCGGTCGAAAACCTCTGTATGGTTCGTATACCGATCTGGTCCGGTGGGATGAAGACCTCACTATCCCAGTCGGTCGGTCTGCCGATACCCCGGTCGAGAAAGGTTTCCGTTCGAGGAAGTTATGGTTGACCAGGGGAGATCGGTGGGTCTCGATCTTCGTAAAGAGTGCTGGTCGACGTGATTTTGTCCGTGTTACCAATATCGGTGACAATCCGCTGACACTGGACAATAACACTATTGTTGGTATGTGGTTAGCAGAAGGAAAGGTACCAAGGAAGATGGGGTTCGTCTCGATTGGGTCGAGGCGGTATGTCGAGTGTCAAAACCTGGCGTACCAATCGACCACCGATCTTATCAGCGATGATGGGTCGGTGGAAGAGGATACCTTACCTTTAGTGGAAAGACCAAGTTATGTCACCCCAAAAAAGATGTTGGTCCGAAGAAAGGCGCCGCAGTCACCAGGAACGGTGGACCATCAAGTAGACGAGCCAAGGTTAGTCAACGTGGTATCAGCAAAAGACCAGGCGACAGCGGAACAAGAAACGGAAGAAGGGGAACATGAAATTGCTAGGTCGGACCATGACGGTATTCCTAATCAGACCGATATCAGTGAAGGACAGCCCGTCGATCAAGACCAGGGGCGTTCAGCCGGTCCAGATGGTCTAGGTGATATCGCCCCAGAAGATGAACAAGTCTGTATACATGAAGGCGGGGAACAGTACATTCAGGAGCTGGAAAGCCAAATGGAAGTCCTCCCTGAAGTGTCTGCCGACTCGCCCGAAGTTACAATGGATGATTTACAAGTGGGTGATCAAGACCTTAACAGTCCAGACCAGATCGAGCAGTTGAAGAATATCATATGGAAGAAAAGACATCTGCTGATCGGAAAGGGCAAAGCCTTACCACCTGCAGCCCGTGGTGCGATTTGTGATATTGATGTTGGAGATGCCAAGCCGATTGCCCAGCGATTTCGACGCGTGGCGCCACAGTACCGTGAAAAGCTTTCTGATCTCATTAAAGGACTGTTGGGCACCAATATTATTAGACCGTCGACCTCGCCATGGGCCTCGCCGATCGTAATTGTTATCAAGAAGAACGGCGTTGACATTAGACTGTGCATCGACTATCGGCTGGTGAATTGGTTGACTAAACTCATGGTTTACCCGATGCCGCTGATTAATGATCTGTTGGAAGACCTCGACAAGATTTTGTGGTATTGTTCGCTTGATATGGCAAGTGGATTTTGGGTGGTCTCGATGACTGATCGAGCCCGTGAGATTTCCGCACTTGTGACACCGTTTGGTCTTTTCGAGTGGAGTCGTATGCCGTTCGGTCTGAAGAACGCGCCCCAAATCTATCAAATGCTGATAGTTAACGCATTGTAAGGACACTTCAAGATCAATACCGATCGGGACCCCGTTGAAAATTATGATGTAATTAGAGAGGGTGAACCCGATCGGGAAAGAGGACCGTCCGTTCTAGGGAGGCGGTCGTACATCGACGACATTCTGATACCTGTTTCGTCATGGAACGATCTGTGCGAGAAGGTTGAACGATTGTTGGAGACATGTGACCGCTGGAACATATCTATCAGTGCCATGAAAAGTTTTTGGGGTATGTCCAAGGTCGCCTATTTTTAGGCCATATGGTCTCGAACAATGGTCTAGAGGCTAATCCCAAGGACCTGGATTCGCTGAGTAACCTCCCGTTCCCCAGATCGCTGAAGGCAATGCAGTCCTTCCTGGGAAGCTTGAATTATTATAGCCGATACATTGAAGACTTTGCTATCTACGCGGCTGTGCTGTACGAGCTCCGGGAAGTTGACTATCATATGTTGCGCGAAGAAGACCGGGCAACTTTACAGGAGGGCGCCGACTCTAGTCTTGCTGCAGTTTGTCCGCAAGTGGAGGCCGAAGTTCATATGAAGCGTGCACAGTTTTCCTTTGGTATGTTGAAGGTTAAGATGGCGACGGCACCGATTATCAAGCATTTCGCTCCCGAAAAAGTGCCGACCATTATCGTATATGCCAGTAAGTGGGCTATCTCGGCCAGTTTAGTGCAAGAGCACGATGGTGTGTATCATCCAGTCACGTTTACGAGCCGGAAGCTAAAACCAAATGAAGTGAACTATGGAATTGTCGAGAAAGAAGTTCTGGCGTTGCTACGAATTCTGGATGTGTGTTACAACCTGCTGGTCGGCCGACCTATAAAGGACCTGTCAAGACGGTCTACTTTGGCCTGGCTATTATCAGCCAATGGGATGGACGGTCGTCTAGGCAGATGGTCGGCGGTCTTGTCGCAGTGGACCCTCGAGGTCGTTAAGTGCACCAGGGGCGAGGAAGAGATATTGGGCACATTAGCTGCCAGTATCACCCCTCGGGCTGAAGTGGACGAGGCATTGATAGCGATTGCCCCGAGGAAGCAACATCGGCAGTCAGTTTCGAGACCGCCACCGACCGTCGACCATGACGAAGAGCTCTTGGTCTTAAGTTTTGACGGATCGGCAAGCGTGAAGAAGAAGGTCGGCGCCTATAGTGCCATATTGTGGAAGTTGCCACAATGGTCTATAGTTGCAGCCGCTGCCGATTTCACGCCGGATATTACTGTTAACGAGGCGGAGTACCGAGGTCTACTTCTATGTCTGGACCTTCTGTCGTCGCAAGAGAAGGGGCGAGTCATCATATGTAGTGACTCCAACCTAATGATCAGGCAGATCACCGGAGAGATCGACTGCAAGGCTCCACGACTACGGACACTAAATGATCGAGTAATGAAGGCATTGAAGGACCACCCCAACCACGAGCTATTGCACGTGAAACGGGACTGGAACAGAAGCGCCGATTACTTCGCGACCAAGGCCATGCAAGACCAGACCGGGGCTACGATCACCGAGAAGGCCGTTCTGGATAAATTGATGAATATAAACAGGCTCCCAGAAGTGATCGGACCCAAGAACTCCCCAGTCCAGGTGCATGTGATGGTCGCGACTAGATCGAAAGCTCAGAAGTCTCGCCGACCGTTCCCGAAGGAAAGTTTGAACGAATATGCAGTGCAACAGTTAAGGATGGAACGGATCCTCAAGGCGCAGGACGAAGAAGAATGGATTATGAACCTGAAGACCTACCTGCGTGGTGAACTGTCCAAGTTGACGAACGATCAAGCGAAAGAGTGCATCAAGATCGCGGATAGCTACGAAGTGGATGATAATGGATTATTGTATTGCTGCCGCGATGCCGACCAAGACAGTGCAGACCGGGACCGACTGGCGAAATTAGTGATCCCCGAGTTGCTGCAGCCGGATGTCCTTCATCACTATCACGTGAGTCTAGAAGGGGGACATCAGGGCTTAGGCAGGACCTATCACAAGATCAGGTCCCACTTCCACTGGAGAGGTCTTTTCCGCAGTGTGCAGAAATATGTGGGCTGTTGCACGGCTTGCGAGACGGGAAAGGGTAGACCAGTAATCAAGGGGCGATCGCCCGGAAATATCGAAGCTGCATACCCTTTCCAGGTCATAGCGATGGACCACATACTTCACTGCCTAGATCGACGCGCGGCAACACTGAGCTTCTGATCTGGGTAGACCTGTTCACCGGTCTAGTTATTGCGAAGGCAAGTGCATCTCAGTCTGTGGAGCAGATCGCCCAGAGCTACGAAGAATGTGTGTTCCGAAGATTCGGCGCCAGCGAGGTCATCAGGCACGATCGGGAACCCGGTTTTATGGCCGAGGTGTTCCGGTCGTTCAATAACATGCTGGGTCAGAAACAGAGTGCGACGATGGCATATCGTCCGCAAGCAAATGGATCGGCGGAACGCATGGTGCAGACCATAACGAGGGCGATCAAGATGTACGTTGCTGACCAAGACCAGCGAGATTGGGACGAGTATGCAGAAAGGCTGGTGTTTGCACTCAACTCGTCGACCGATCGGGTCCGAGGAGAAACGCCTTTTTATCTGGCATATGGATGGGACCCTCGGTCGACATTGGAAGCTGCGATACCTATCGGTTGCACCCGGACCAGCGATCGCGATGCTCGACGCTGGCGCATGCAGGTCCAGAAACACTACCAGCATGCAAAAGAAGTCGTCAACGAAAAGCTGCGTCAGGCCACACAAGACCGGGAAGACCGGACCAATGACCAGGTCCTACCCCACGGTATAGAACCAGGGGCGAGGGTATGGCTATACCTAGACCGAGTGAAATAGGGCTATGCGAAGAATCTGGATCACATGTGGCACGGCCCTTTCCGTGTTTCCGAGCTGATTGGTGAGCACGCTGCCCGTCTAGTAACAACTGGTACAGATTACAAGGTCTTCCCGATTGTGCATGTGTCCAAGTTGAAGCTGGTCCGAGAATTTCCGGATCGACCCAAAACTCCCTGTCTGGTAGACGAAGAAAAGATATTTGATTTCGATGAAGCGTTACTGACGGAGGACAGTTGGGAACGACCATTAGAGGAAGACGAGTTTGAAGTGGAGAAGGTCTTGGATGTTCGGTCGACCAAGAAGACCAGGTTCGGTCGGACTCACCGAGAGTACCTGGTCCGATGGAAGTACCATGATGAATCAACTTGGGTCGACGAGCTCGACTTGAATTGTGGGGCTCTTCTACGTGAGTTCGAACGAGAACGAGTCAGTCGTAATCGCTTCGAAGTTATGCAGACCCATTAAGACCAAGACCAAGACACGCAGTAGCATCGGTCGGTCTTGACCGGTGTGAAGATGTGGAAGGTCCGGAGTTGATGTGAAATTGTGATGAACTGTGACGGATTGGAATAGCGGAATGATGAATGTGATGACTATTTTTCGAGATGGGAGTGGAACTGTTTACGATAACGTGTTCTGTGCAACTATGGAGAGAGTGGTAAAATTAGTTCAAGTGATTTGACGATCGGACATATGAAAAGAAATGATGACATGTATTATAAGTTATCTGGTAGACTACCTACGACTTCACTTGCTATCGCCCCACAGACGGCCGATGACCATTGACGGATGATGTTCCACTTGATCCTGAAACTGGTTACGCCAGGGGTCCTCCCGGTCAAGTTGGACCAAAGCATCCTTGAGGTCCGCGACCGGCTCAGCGCAATCAAGACCGGGGTACCATGTGCCGTCGTCGTCCAGCAGTCTGGTCTTCTCAACGCGACGCCTTGGCATGTGGAGGAACACCGGGTACCGGATGTCCCGGGAGAACCGAAGGCGCCGGCGTCGCGGATGTTGATACTGGTGCAGCGTCACTTGGCAGACCGGTCTTCTGATCTCACCCCACTGTCGACGCCACTTGGACGAAATTGTCACGCAAATTCGTTTGTGATTTGGACTGGATGGGGATCATGAACTCGGAATCGCCGGACCCTTCGCTGGAGTCCTCCTCAGACGAGACCCCTGTGTGCTGGATGCGACTTGCAGTACGGCGCGAGGGCGCTCGACTTTCCGAGGGGTTGTAGATGTCGTCCATGTCCGAGTCCGAGTCCATGAGAAACGCCTGTGTCTTGGCTCTCTTATGGGACACTGCACGCTTCCCCCCGATTCCGGGTCCGCGCGCAGTGCCCCGCGCCCTCGAGATACTCGGCGCGTCCGCGCGCTTCTTTGATTTTAATGTAATTTCGGGATGCTGAATATCGGCCAATGAGCGACGTCGGTCTTGGTCCTGCTTCAAGCGGTCTTGGTCCTGCTCCAAGCGGTCTTGGTCTTGCCCCGAGGCGACTAAGGTTGCCGATGCGGACCAATCTACGCTGGAGGAAGCAGTCGAACACGGAGGTAGAAAATTAATCAAGTGCTGTCGGCACTGGTCTAGTGCCACCTGACGACGACCCGACTCTTGCGTCCAAGCGTCGGACCTGTCTTGACAGGACCGGACCTTCCCGGTCTGGTCTTGAATCGCAATTTGCAACTCGGCAATTCGTCGCGCGAGGTCGTCGCCTTGCATGTACAGTGAAGTCGCATCAAGCTGTCCGTCCAGCTGCTGCCGTCGAACAAGTGCAAGTTGATCCCGGAGATGGGACTGATGAGCCTCCAGACGGAACAGCTCATGGCGCACGCTTATAAGCTCCTCAAAAATGTTTCGAAGCTGGTAAGCGTGATCGTCAGACTGCCTATCAGCATCGACCAAGGCACCTATTGCCTGGACTATGTTGGGAGAGATGAGAGCTGAAGACAAACGAGGGTCAAGAAGAGTACAAGATGAAGACCAAAGATGCGTACCTCGTGTTGCCTGGTGGTCCACCTGGGTACTGAGACGCGTGTTCTCTGCGAGCATATCCTGCATCCGCGTGTCGGCTTCAGTCTGACACCCTTCCGATGTTTGAAGTGCAAGAGAATTATGTGGGCTGTCAGACCGGGCCGACCGAACAGGTGAAGCAATGTGGGGCGACTCGGCACATAGAGTTTCTACAAGACAAGCGTCAAGAGGAAGCATACGAGGATAGAGTGCAGTGAAGGAAGTACCTGGAGCAGGTGGCGAAGATGGCTGGTTCATGGTGAAGAAGTGTGAGCGACCAAGGTCCAGTTGGTCAAGTGATGGGTGAGTCAGACTGTTATCGTTGTGCGACACGGTCGGACTCAGGGGCGGCTGTGGTGAAGTGTACCACAAATTTGGTCACTTTTGGTCAAGGCAGTTGGTCGAGTTTACGATTGGTCCAACCAAGGGGGGATTTTTAGCCTATCAAATTCAAGGAGTATCAAGAACGCTGGTCTTGGGTGAGTCACCTGACATTGGGTATTTTACATAATTTTGCGTGGGTACATTAGGGACCATAGGGTGGTAGTATTATTGGTTAGTTGTGGATTTTCCGGATAGAAGTCTTTTGGTTGCAGGATTTTTCTAAGTAGAAGTCCTTTGGTCTTGGTCTATACCACAGAAGGGGTCGCCGTTTTTCTTTGCACGTAAATTAGTCGCCTCCGCCCACCGCGGAGTGTTTGGGGGCAGAGGGTTGAATTATCCCCTCTCGCCTATTATACCCGGTCTGGACGCGCCGCACGCGCAATTTGGCCACCGGAAGTCCCTCGACGGAAGTACGATTTGGCGATCTCGACACTTTAAGTCAAGTACGTTTGGAACGTGCTATTCACTGGATTGGTCTTTACGTGGAGATATCGTTTGTGGAGTTTCACGGGCATATTGGGTTTTCACGTGGACATATTGGTTCATTTTAACATTGGTTGGAGTTTAGACCGGTTTTTGGTCTTTTCTCATATTGGTCAGGAGCTAGACCTGTTGATTGGTCTACCCTCTATTATTTCGTATTCGTCAGGTCTAGATCGTTTGGACGATCGACCTATTGGAATCTATCTTTCGGAAGTGTTTCTGGTCTGTACGTACCTGGGTGAAGAGTTCCGCCCTAGGTACACTTAGCCAGCACGGTCTCATATTCAAGACCGAATCAAATCGATCTGCGATCCCGATCCACCGAGTGTGTAACTAGCCCACTCTAATGGGTACACAAGGTGAGATGGTCTTAAGTGAATTGGACCAAGTGTCTCTGGATGATGACCGGTCGTCTGACAGCAGCGGACGATCGGACCAGATTTCGAAGGGAGGTCCGCGGGGTACCCCCCCCGTATGTTGGAAGGCTGGGCACGATGGTGGTGGTCAGGTTGTCGATACAAATGTATTCGATTTCGAACTTGACTCCACCACATCACTGATCGCAGACATCCGAATCCTGGTAATCGTCTGTTGATCAGGCATCCCAGTGTAAGCGGACGCAATGGTGGCTCGTCGTGGTAGTGTGATCGGCTCATCTGGGTCAATCTACTCGCTCTGGGATCGTTGATCATGGAACGAATATACCGATTCCATGTCAACGTCCTTGACCGTTGCCGATTTTTCTGGCTTCGAGTGCTGCTGACGCAGTGAATGCACAGATTCCATGTCAACGTCCTTAATGGACGCCGCTCTTCCAATCTTTAGCTGGCGGTTTTTCCCGCCGACGACTACCGGTGTCAGCTTGCGTCTTTCTCCAGCCAGAAACTTCTCCATAGCCTTATCAAAGAATGTCTGCAGCTGTGGGATTTGTGATACTTGATCATCTTCTGCTTTGATCGATTGAGGTTCCATCTTGATAGCCGAAAACTTGGATTTATCCTTCTGGAAAACTGTCATTCTGGTGATCTTGGGCTCTATACTCCCGGCACTACTCTACTCCACTTCAAATTCATCGCCTTCAGAAGGGGCAGATTCGTAGCACGATGATCCCGTGTGTTCTGCTGCGTTTTTTGACGGACCTGCTTCAATCTTCAACGGAGAGTGCGAGGGTTACAACTTAGTGGTTTGACCCACGATAGGTAGCAATAGATGAAACAACTGCTGGGTAGCTTCTGACAGATCTTCTGGATCCTGATAAAACACCTCTTCAGCATCGTAGGCGCCTGTCGTCAGACCTGCCTGCTTGATCAGGCGTGTTAGCCTCAGTACGATCGTGAGCTTGTCCCTCCCATCCGTAACTGGCTGACGACTGGTCCGTTCAGCTTCCCGCTGATCATGACCCCAAGTAGGTTCATGATCGAATTCGTCAATAAGAAATCTTCCAATTTTCCTTTATAAACCTTTCGGTAAAACGTTCTCACCAGATCTGCCTCCGTTGGTGGCTTACTTGATCGACTTTCGTCGCTCTCCGACCCAGGAGCCTTCATCAACACCTTCGGCTGGTCGGTCTTGTAATACTTCACCACCGGATCCCAATCCGGATCATTATATACACATATTTTTGGCGGATCATAACTTGCGTTATGATCCGCATGGGCTCCCGAAGGAGCCTCGGGAGGTGGTTCAGGCTTCTCCTCCTTTATTTCATCAAGATTCCTCCCCAGGTCCTGATGATCAGCATTTCCTTTCTTCTTCAGGCATGACGACGGCGAACTGCCTTCCGTCGTCACAACCTCCTCCTCCTTTTCCACCTTTATCTTCACTTCTGCTTCTGCTTCCGTTTTCACTTTCACATCAGCGCCGTCTTGCGTAGAATCGCGGTGATATCCCGCGTCGCCCAAAGATCCGGTCACGCGCACCATTGTGGTGGAGCGGCTGATCAAAGTTTTTGACGCTTGATCACGCGGTACCACGGCGCCCGGACTGCCTACTAACGAAGGGGGTCCTCCGGTTGTCCTTGACTGCATTTGTCTCTGCTCACCTTGTGTACCCGACGGCTTAGGCGTGGGTCGCTATCCAGGTGGCGGGGATGTAGACACGGCGATTCCTTGATGCAAGATTGGGGAACTTGTAATGAGTTGTTCGAGGTGCTGATCAGACGTGATCCGGTGTAGTCGAGCTCAAATCAGGTGCGAACAGGCTTGATCAGCTGTGATCAGGCTTGGGCAGGCACCGAAAGTCGTTGATCAGCTGTGATCAGGCTCGACCAGGCTTGATCAGACACCAAAAGTAGTTGATCAGCGGTGATCAGCGGTGATCAGGCTTGATCAGGCACCAAAAGTAGTTGATCAGCGGTGATCAGACTTGATCAGGTGCCAAAAGTCACTCAGGTACAAGTTGGTGCGGTCTGCGAGTTGTTGATCGCAGGTAACGAGTTGCAGAGTGTCGATCAGGTGTTGATTGGCGAAGGGGGTACTTGATCAGGCAGTGGAAGTCTTCACTGCCCGATCACGGAGCCTCTGAGTCTTCAAACAGCTAAAGGAGCACCCAAATATATGTATCCCTAGCCTAGACCTACGAGGGTGGGGTAAATTTTGCTTAATCCACCTAGAGTTCCCGTGGGGCGCTTACAGCAGCCGAACTCTAGAGGCCAAACGCGAACCAAACGTGGAGAGGTGAGAGCACTGCTCAATCACACTCTCAAAACCAAAAAACCTTTACTGAAGAACCGCTGACACAGCGGGCGGAGTTGCGGAGTGAGCTCCCAACACTCTACGTCTGCCGGTGGGCCAAAAATGCACTAAGTGCTCCCTCCCGGGACGTAGAGGTATATACTAGTGAGGGAGGCGCAAAGGTGCCGTCCCTAAAACGATCTGCTAGATCGAACGCAAAAGGAGAACTTTATTATTGCTTAAATCCTAAGAACTACCAATTTCCTAATATCCACCAATCAGAACTACCCGTTCCAGCGTCCTCCGTCGACCAGTCGACCTGATTTGTCCGTCGTCCGTCGCCGCTCGTCGATGTTCGCGGAGTACCTGTACGTAATCTCCTCATCTTCCTATGCCCTGTCTATGTCCTGACTATGTGCACCACGGTTGTACACGCAACTGTATACGCCGTGGTACCCACAATCCTATACGATTACGTACCGATTCTGACCGTAATCGCCCCCCTAAATCAGGCCCTATAATCAAGCCCTATAATAAGGCCTTATAATAAGGCCTTATAATAAGGCCCGTTATTGGGCCCAATTATAACACGCTAATCCGACCGTGATCGAGTGGTTCACTACTCACTGCGGGACCGGAAGGTGCCGGGTTCGATCCCGGGCCAAACCAAGTTGGTTGGTTTCAGAAAGTATAATGTGACGAAATCACCCAATTATGTCACGCTTTACGACACAATCACGCGACAGAAGTTAGTAAAATTTGTTTTTAGGCAAGTTGCGTAATCTAGTGGTATGGGATCTTCTATTTTCTCCTCAACAAAAAGAGTCGTTTGGGTGGTATTGGGAACGGACGCTTAACTGAGATCCCTCCTGCTTATCTTTATCCCCGCTCTAGACGCCTACAGGCGCACTTGGCTCGTTGGAAGTCACCCGACGTGATTATTTTGGGAACACATGCAAACCGCCGTATTCGGAACACGGATGTGTGGGGACAATAATTGGTTGGTTTTCCTTTTGAATATCATAGCCATAATTGAGTCTTAACGTCTCTTTCCCGGTATTTGGATTATCTCTCGCACGGATGGCCCGATCAATCGAGTAAACGTTCGATCGCGACTCGTTTCGGTAGTAATACCTTAACCCTCCGGAGGAGAGTTTCAGTTGGGGTACATCCCACGTCTGAATTAGGTAGGTACATGTCCGACGTGATCGTCAAGATCATTATACATCAAGGTCCACCTGGTAAGTGTAACCACTAGATTCAAAAGAAATTGAGATGCAAGAAAACAAGATTACCTCGTTCACGCTGATCCAGCTTGGTAAAAAGAATCAGAAGAAACGGATCGATTACGCGGATAGATCCGATGTAGAATCGGACGGAGATGATAAAGGAGTAACCACTCCGATAATTGGACGTTTGGGCTAGTGGGATTCAGTCGATGCCCAGAATTTCGAAGTACGCGCTACCCTATCAATATATCTGTGGACCTTCCAATCGAGGCCGTCTTTCTACGCCGTAAAAAATCATTTCACTATCCTGTGTGCCCATCTCTCATGAATATTACACCACTCCGCCAGCTGTATCTCTGGTGGAGGATTATACATAATAGGCCCCATATGTGCTCCAAAATATTGACTAATCTGAATCCGGGTGAGCACATAATAAATGATGCTTTCGACTTTGCTTGTGTGTGACCTCGTGTTACTCGCACTTGGACCTTCCACTCAAGCCAGTCGAAGTTGGCTTTGTATTAACTCATTAACACAACCTTATACCTTCTCGGCTATGACTAAGTTTCTACAAGCTACGGAAATGCTGTTTTCTTTCTTCTGTACTTTTCGGATTAGCTGTTGCGTCGGTATTGGTTTCGTCCTTTTATTGCTTTTGCCAGGTAATCTTGTTCAGGAGTTTTGTCGCTCCATACTACCGGGGTCCCGTTTGGTAGTATGGAATCCTGAACTTTGGTGGGTATCGATCCCGTGACCTATCGCTTGTAGATCGGGTGCTTAACCAGTGCACCAGGGGGGGGGGGTGACCCCCTGGGTGGGGACCCCCTCCCACTCAACCAGAAGTCGTATACCCTTTATAAAGAACATGTAATACATTATAAAAGACAACTTATTGAGTCAGGATATACCCAAGAATTTTCATCCACTGATAAA
This sequence comes from Peronosclerospora sorghi, assembly GCA_026184515.1. Lineage (NCBI taxonomy): Eukaryota > Oomycota > Peronosporomycetes > Peronosporales > Peronosporaceae > Peronosclerospora > Peronosclerospora sorghi. Next base: position 1,539,234 of record CM047592.1, on the reverse strand, counting down.
TACCCCAGAAGGGTTGTGCATCTGATCATTCGACATCAAATCCGTGAGATCCAAGCGGACACGCAAGACTTCACCATTTTGAACATCATGCGCTAGCTGTTCCTTCTGTCACATAATTCGATCGTTACACGTATTTAAATAACTAGTGACGTAACTTTTAACTTGTCTGTGGGTATTTCGGAATTGATTACTTGTAGGAACGTGGAGTGGAATTACATTAGGTTTATGGTCTGATCTTATTACTTTTGATTTAATTACGATTTGGAATTAGTCACGTGGAATATAAGTGGTTTCATATTACGTGGTTATAGTACAAGCATATCTCGTATACATCATTGCGATTTGGAAGCACGTTATCTTGAGCAGGCTAGCCAAAACAGTACAGCGGAGTGATATGAGTGAAGAGCATGAAGTAGAGCGCAAAATTCAACCGGTTTTGAGCCCAAACAAGGGTCAGGATGGCTCAGATGAAAAATCGGTGCCGAGCGTGAAGGAAATGGAGTCAGGGATGATGTAGATGCTTGTTTCGATAGTGTATCGGCTGGATAAGATTAAATTCATCAGGGGCGAGCAAGCCCAGGATAAAAATGTGATGCACGCGCCCAGGACGGATACATAATTGAGTATAGCTTCGTTGGGTGACAGTGAAGATGATAGAGAAGCTTTTTTGACTGGATTACAAGGGAAGCATAGCTTTGAAGAGATTTTCCACGCTGGCAAGGACGCTTTTTCCTGGGGCAGGAGTCCAGGTGCTGGAAGTCCCTATGAACAGCATTGAAACAGTAATTACCCCCCCCCCCCTCTCCAATACGCACGCGGGGGAGGGTAATGACATATCGCAAGTTTTTGGGGCTGTAAAGACCCTTTCGCCAAAGGAAATGCTCATGCAGATCAGGCCTATCGATGGTACAGAAATGTACAAAGGTCTTGGATCAGGCTGTCAGGCCTGGGGCCGAAAATTCAGAGACAAGTGAGTCTCGCGGAAGGTTCATGTGGCTACCAGTGGCCCTAGAACGTTAAGGTAGATCTGCGGGGCAATTACTTGGAGGGACCAGCAGAAGAATACTATAATAGACAAGTGGAAGGGTGGTGGTGTGAGACACCCGCCCTTTGGTATGTGGTGGACAAGATGCTGTCTGTTTCAATGTGCAGATTACGCCAGCGCAGGGCATAAAGTTATTTACGGCACGCAAATTGGTTGAAAGGTCGTGGTCGGGCCATTTCTTATATCTGACTACAAGTGCAGATGCTGTGGGATCAAACTGTGAGTCATTAGTACTCAATAATGTGATCAACCATGAAGCTCCGGAGATGAAGCAGATCCTCATCTCCAAGTATGACCATACGAGGCCGGATTATTTGCGGCAAGCAGAGGAGATCTCCCAGTTTGTCCAAGCCGTGGAATTTAGCGACAGAGTTCCAAAAAGTTATCATGGTGGCACTGTAAACGTGGTGTCGAAGGACAAAAGATCACCAAGAAAGAAAGGATGTTTCGAGTGCGGTGAAGAGGGCATATAAGAGCGAATTGCCCAAAAAGGAAGATGAAGAAAGAAGACTTCGCATTGATGGTCACTAATGCAAGTGGAAAAATGAAAAAAATATACGTTGATCTTGGACAGTGGAGCAAGCATGTATCTCACGCATGACTTAAGCTTCTTAACGGATGTCGAGACGGTATCAGGTGTTTGTTACCCTCTTGAAGATTACTAACGTTTTTTTTTCGTGGAATGTCTTACGAGAAACATTTTGTCCTATGGAGTTGTGGTAAGGTGCTATTGAAAATTTTTGACCATCATGTACCATTGTACCAGTTGTCAAGTCTGGGGGATCGGGTTGGCTAAAAATACGGAGTGTTTTGGACCAATCGTGTGCTTGGAGTGTAAGGTACGCAGATTTAAGGTGAGGCACACGGTTTTGCATGTATTTTACATATTGGATTTTAATTGGTTATTATATATAGTGTTCGTTTTACATTGGGTTTCATAAGTCGTAACTCCGCAGGAGTTATTGGGAGCAGAGGGCTAACACGGTCCCCTCTTGCTCATTTATTTCCGGATAGGACAGAGCTCCACCGGAAGTCCCACGACGGGAAGCGCCCATTCCGTTCACTCACCCCTCAAGCCCCACATGTTTGGAACTTGTTCTTCTTCTTCGTATTGGCTGGGTTACTCACTGCTGCGTGCAGTCAAGCCCCATATTTTCCCCGCATTTGGAGTGACGATTTCCGCTCCATTTGCAGATCGGATGCATTGGATTACCTTTTCATTGGTTTTCGGTTCAAGTACCCCAGAAGCGGTAGAGCCATATCGGTACTTGCCAGGTCCTTAATAAGCGACGGTCCACCGAGTGTGTAGCCACCCATACCAATTGGTACACAATGTGATACACGAGACGAATCGGACTCAGAGTCCTGTCGGTCACCCAGTCGGCACCCAGGTGAAGGTCCGCGGAGTACCCCCTCCGTAAGTTGGTCGGCTGCGCGCGATGGTGGTCAAGTTCCGGACACTTCGGTGTTCGATTTCGAACTGGACTCCACCACAATGGTGCGCGTGCCCGGATCACTTGGTGACCGTGGATATCACTGCGATGTTTCGCAAAGTTGGATTTTACAAGTTTTGATATGAATACTCTCTGGAGAGGACGCAAGGAACGCTTATCTCCTTGCGTGATTTTGGTTGGAAAGGATGGCGATGTTCGATCTGGTCAAGGGAGTATCAGTTCGAAATTAATGATTTTACGACTCCCCATACCTCTCCCGGCGTAGCCGATCGGCACGAGGAACGCTTATCGCCTGGTGTCGTGGTCTTGGAAAAGAATGGCAATGATCGATCTGGCCGGGGGAGGACCAGATCGAGATTAACAAGTTTATTCCTCCCCAACCTTTCAAACCGGTCAATACCAACCTCAACCATAAGGCTCCAGTCGGAGCCGATCGGAACTATAGCAAGTCTTGCTATAGTTTCAGAAGGGATAAGGACTCTGTTCCTGATCCCATATATTTCGACGTAAAATTGAATGATGTGAAAAGCACTATAGGGGCGGATTACACTGATCCGCCCGAATTACCCATGAAGAAACCCAAGCAGAGGATCGCAATGCTCTCAGACGATGACGACTTGGAAAAAAAAGTCGTCGATCGGTGATGGGGTTGTGGATGACAAGGAGGTGACCAGGATGTATTACATCTACGAGTTGAAGGAATTCATTCGCGAAAACGAGGACTTACGAACTGTCAAACCCCTAATTCCGGATGTCTACATGGACCAACAACCGAACCGATCGACTCCGATCGGCCGCTGCATCTGGTACAGAACTTTCTGGAGATGCTAGACGAGGTTAGGATGAAGGTGAAGAACTTTAATGGTGTTGGAAAGTTGTTTGAAATTGATATGTGGAAGTTAAAACAAGCTATGTCGACTCTACATGACCATTTAACGCCATTGGTAGGGGCGGTACGCCGCCCAACTCCCACAATCGCGTTGGAAGCCCCAAACCTCGTGCGGGGTACTCCGAGGACCTTCGCCTTCGTGCCGATCAATTTCCGAGCAGTCATTCTCTGATAATAACTCGCTGTATGGGTTACCACCTTCCTCCAAGGTATCGTCCAAGTTGGGGGTCTGTGTGGAGCGGATGACCATGAATCACGGTACCAGTCACACGGAACAAAAAGGTACGTGCGGCAGCGTGGGGTGGCATGCGAGTCGGGGCCCTAGGGGCGTCCACAGGTATCGGCACCCATCAAGACCGACCCATTCACCTCGCCCGCGACGGAAGGAAGCATGCAAGCCATGTTTGAAGCCAGGATGAAGCGTTATGTCGGAGATCGAGGCCGATCGCCTCAACGCCCGCGTGCACCAAACCTATCGGTCCAGAAAAACGACGATGTTTATGTGGACGTTGATATGGAGTCAATAACATCAGCGGACAAGGTGTTTGAAGGTGTTGGACCTGTTTTTAAGGCGAAGCGCAAGTCGTATATAACCCGCCCTCACCGATCGGCAAGTAGAAGCGACTTCGACATGGAGTCGACCAGAGAAAGTGACGGTGACTACGGTTTTACGGGCATAGGCAGGAGTAAGGCGAACCTATCCTTGACGACGGCATTTCATTTCAATTTGACGGCGATTCTAAGGATTCGCATGATGGCCGCAACCACTGAGTTAAAGGATTTTACGGGAAAATGCCGATGAAGAGCAAGCCCGATATTGGTTCAGCCGAACGAAGTCCGCCTTCCTCCGTGATCAGACGCAGAACAAAAGAAGGGTGTCTGATCTTCCGAGATCTGATGAAGGGAACGGCTGCGAATTGGATCCAACAGTTAAGTCGGGATGTCCGGTCTGATTGGAACCTGCTATGTATGGATTTTGAAGGCAGTACTGCCACTCCGGCTTTTCTACTGCCCGGAAGTATCACCACATGAGGAAAAGAGGTGATGAAACGCCAATCGAGTACCTCCATCGACTTAATGTGGCTGCGATGTGTGCAGGGATCCCGATCAAGGAGACCGTTCCACCGACCGGCGATGCCCAGGAGCATGCGGTTCACTTTATCAGTAAGCTGGACAATCAGGAGTTGGCCGATCAGCTGACCTTACTGCGCCTCAAGGACGTGGGGGGAGTGGAGCATACCCATACGTATGTTGCGCCAATCCCGCAGTATGAGGACGAAGGTTGCTGTTGGATCGAACTGATCCGGATCGAAGGTGCAGGATGATCCTATGAAGAGACCTGCGACCAGACCGGCCAGAGCGATCAGAGCGATCGTGGCTGATGTAAGCACCGGGTCAGAAGGGGAGAGCAGTGGCTGGTCCAGTCTGGAATCAAACGAGGAACCGTACCGTCACATTTTCGTCGCCCAGTCTGCACCAAGAGATCGTCCAGTGTCACGCCGTGCCAAATGGAAGGCAAGAAATGGCAACATTTTGTACCCGGATTTGCCATACAAGAAGTGCACACACTGCGGGTCGACCAAGCACGATGATCGGGGCTGCTGGCGAAGAATTACGTGCAAGAAATGTGAAGGACGCGGCCACCCCACCGATCATTGCTTGTTTGGATGCAAGATTCATTACGATGGACAATGAAAGATGGAACACTTCTTTAATCAGATGCACAAGTGGTATGTTCCAGACAAGCATTCGGGAATGTTGCCGCCTGATGTGGAGAAGGTGTTAAACTAGGTCGCTCGCCAGGTTGGAATCTGGATCGAGCCAAGAGATCTACGTTTAGCATCTATGGATATGTCAGAAAGGGCTACAACCCAACGTCAACAAGGACAGGCGATGGGAATCATCCGATCTACAGTCTTGCGACTGATGAATATTCCCGATCGATGGTCGTTATGCAGTTGGACCTGCTGGCTGGCGAGTCACGCGGTTACTGGAAATATAAATAGTTCGAACAGGCGAAAGCCTGTTGGAAGATCAACAATGAGAAGGAGACGATGTTGTTTAACTCTGGAGTAGAAGTCTCGATTTTCGACTCTGCCTTTGCTCGTAAGGTCGGATGTCAGATTGACTATGCACAGCGGCAAGAATGCGTCGGAATTAGTGAAAATTCCTACATTACCGAAGGGAGGACGCGTGTGAAGATTACTTTATCTGGTTCATTGGTTTATTTCTTTAGCGCTTGGGTCGGTAATCTGACCGGTCAATACTCGCTCCTTGGCATGGACTTTATGGTGCCGGCAGGCATACGCCTCGATCTGTCGCATGGAGTAATTACGCTTCCGGACGAAGTCCAGATCCAACTGGCTGGACGACGCCCCTTACGGATCACGCACTAATCCGGTAAGGGGGAACCAAGATATCACCATTCCTGTGGGTCGATCGGCAGATATTTCGGTGGATAAGGACTACCGGAAAAGGAAGTTATAGGTGACCAGGGTCGATCACTGGGTATCGACGTTTGTGGAAGGTGGAAGCCGAAGCGATTACATACGAGTTACTAACATCGGTAACAAACCGATGATGTTTAGCAACGGTACGAGCGTCGGTATGTGGCTTGCCGAAGGAAAATTTCCGAGGAAGATGGGGTTTAATTCGATCAGATCAAGACGATTTATTGAGTGGTAAAGATTTGCGTGTAAATCCACCACCGATCGAGTCGGTGATGACAAGTCAGCCGAAGAATACCCCTCACCTTGGACTGAAATACCGGGTTACGTAGCGACCAAGATGTGCCGAAGGTTATCAGCACAGTCACCCGATACAGTGGGCTCGCAGGAAGATGTGACGAGAGTCGTTAATGCAGTTGTATCACAAGGTCTGGTGACAGTGGAACCGATGGCAGATGGGGACGATCACAGTAGCATTAGAGACGAGTGTAGTGGCGCTTCCACCCAAGTCGGTACTACAGGAGGACAGCCCGTCAACGAGGATCAGCATTGCCCGTTTGACAGGTGAGGACCGAGTGAAGTCACCTCACCGGATGGCCTGGTGCATATGCACGGGGGCGGAGAGGAGTGCGTTGAAGGATCGGAGAGCCATATGGCTACCCCACCTGAAGTGTCAACCGATCCGCTTGAAGTGACTATGTACAATCCACAACTAGGTGACCAAGTCTCCGACACCCCCGATCGGGCCGATCAGCCCAATGAATTAATATGGTTGAAGAAATACTGGCTGATCGGGAAGGGCTGATATCGACAGTGGTGATGTTAAGCCGATCGCCCATCTAGATGTCAGATCGGCCAAGAAGACGTGTTGGGGTAGGACGCACCGGAGTATCTGATCCGCTTGAAGGTTCGCAAAGAAACAACTTAGATCGGTGAATCCGATCTGAATTGTGGCGCTCTGTTAAAGGAGTCCGAGCGAAATCGAATTAATCGGAATTATTATGGAGCGAAGAAGACTCACGAAGTGAAAAATCAAGACTTACAATAGCGCCGATCTGCATATACCAATCGGCGAGAATATTTGTGATGTTTTGCTGTCACTACGAGTGTGTGACGAACTGTGATGAACTGGTGATATTTCGATGGTAGCAAAGTGGCTTGAGGATGTGGATATTTTTCGATGACCATGGTAGCGATTTCACGTGTGGATGCAGTTGGATGTGGTAAGGGCGAACCTTGATTAATGTGGAAAAAGGCTAAGAAAGATAGGACAATCGGGTAATCGGAAAAGAAATTTTATTATTGATGAATGCTCGAATGATTGCCCGATCGGCGTCTAAAAAGGCAAACTCTAGATCACCCCATAGCCGACTGACAATCATGGCTGGGTGATCTGCGATCTTGTGGCGAAATTGGTTACGCCAAGGCTCCTCCCTGTCAAGCTGGGTCAAATCGTCCATCAAGTTGTCGATTATGGTGTCGCAGTGGTATCCGGGGTACCAAGCTCCGTCTTCGATCAAATCCCCGGCTTTCTCCACGCGACGCTTGGCCATAAGGAGGAAAACTAGGTATAGGAAGATGTCGATGTCGCATTCCCTTGCCCACATGGCCTCCAATATGAGTTAGCCGATGGACAGGCAGGCTTCACCCGCCCGACTACGACACTGCTTTCGCTGTTTTTGGAGCGTGGCCAAATCCTTGTCCATATTTACTTGTCCGGCTGGAAGCACCATATAGTGGGTGGATTCCCAGATCGCGATACTGTGGGTGCTGCGGAACATCCCGAGACGACTCAAGAACGAGGCGATCTACGGAGTCGGTGTGAACATGGCGTTCAGATCGGGGCTAAGCAAAACTTCCCATGGCTTGGCGCCATAAAGACGGTCGATCTGCGATCCGGTGATAAGATCGGGTCGCCACTGTGTTGTACCTGGATGACTAACCTCCATCGAGAAAATCCAGTAGTCCGGACGCGAAAAAGTGCGGATCAGCTGCTGCTTGGTCGGAACAGATCGCCGCAGGTGATCGATCTGCCCCGGAGACCAAGGGTCGGCAGCAGCCAGACCTTAAGGAGGGAGAGGCACGTCAACCTTCAATGCCTCCAACGATGCATGATGATACAGACCAGAAGTGCCGGGCAGAAGATTTGGTTCGGGTGCCTTTCCATCCGGTTCCGATGGTTCTTTAATGCTGTCACCCTTTGGGCGCACTACTGGGTCGGCTCCTGGCGTTGGCGCTTCAACTGCGGCAGCAGAACGACGACGCTGGGTGAATTGGTACCGAGATAGAGCGGGAGATAGCTTATCTGAATCCGTCGATCCACCCTCAGAATCCGCCCCAGGCGAGGTTAATGCTGACTTGGACCGGGCAGTAGTTGGGGTCAAGGGCGCTTGATTTTTCGTGGCTTAAACTGGCTTGGTTGAATCCGCTGTTGTGCGCAGAAGCTCTGCCGGTCTCTTGGCTCTCTTCCGCGGTGCCGCTTGTTTTTCTTCGTAGTCTGGATCGGTCGCTACGCCCCGCGCCCTCTCGCCTCTCGCCTCGTCCTTGCGTTTCTTCATATGCGTGTGAATTTGGGGGGGGCTGAATTTCAGTCAATGAATGGCGAGGATTAGCGCCCGAGTTTTACTTGGAAATATCGCCGGCAAAATGCGAGTGCTGGTCCACGAGGGCGCTCGAGGATGCTCCGCAAGGAATGGAGCTAGCGACTGGCGAACTGAACAGACACGTATCCAGCTCATCACGGCACCAATGGACGATTCCCCAGAGTCGGTTCGACTCTTGGGTTCAAATGCCGAGCCGATCTTTGAAGGTATCAATTCTCTCGAATGATCGTCGATCGTGAGTTGTATCTCGGCGATATGCCGATCTTACTCGCGCTTCTGAGAATACAGAACCGATCTATCGGCCTTATTCTCCGAGCTCTGTCGAGCGACCACTGCGAGCTGCTTTTGGAGATGCGATCGGCAGATCCTGAAGCGACGAATGTCGTGACGAGTTTCAATCAGCCCTTATAACACCGGTCGAAGCAGATCGAAGTGGCTGTGCATTTGCCGATCAGCATCAACCAGTGTTTGCACGGTTTGGATGACATTGATTGGTAATGGATCTACATACAAAAGGAAGTGAGGACCGGTCCAAGGTGGAGTTAACGATGGATTGACATACCTGTTTTGGTTTGTTTCGGAGCCGAGGTCTTGAGATGATTAATCTCGGCCATCAAGAGTGAGCGATCAGCTTGTATGGCGTTGATCAGCTTGGAGAAACGCTACGTGTCCCGACGCATTTTCTGAAACGCGGCGTTGACCACTATCTGCTTTTCACGTTTGACTCTCAACTCCTGTCGGAGTGCATCAATTGTTGTCTGGGGCCGATCGACCTCGACTCGGTGCTCATCTTGTTCGCTGACAATTTTAGTGTCGCCCGAGTCGTCGGAATGGTCAGATCGGTCAGGAGTGGGAATATGCGGAGAGTGCGGGCAACGATCGCCTACGAAGACAAGTGTAAGAGAAAAATGTGGCGATCGGAGATCAAGTGGAATTACCTGGTACATTGGACTCGGAGGAATGCATGGAATTGTAGACTGTTTGTGAGGTCGGGCCGCTACCGTTGTGCGGCATCGACCAAACACAGGGGCGGCTGTGGTGAAGTTCAAGCGAAAATTATTGACCAGTTTGTACCAGTGTACCAGTTTTCAAGGCAGATCGATCGGTTGGCTGAAAGGACGGAGTATTTGGGCCAATCGTTTGCTTGGAGTGTTTTGTACGCAAATTTGGAGTAATGAACACGGTTTACATATAGTTTACAGATTGTATTTTAATTGTCTATATGATATAGTGTTCGTATTACATTGGGATGCCAAAGTCGCCGCTTCGATCGGAGTCATTGGAAGCAGAGGGCTAACACGGTCCCCTCTTTCTCATTTATTCCCGGCCAGGACAGAGCTCCACCGGAAGTCCTACGACGGGTAGCGCCCATTACGTTCACTCAACCCTCAAGCCCCACACGCTTGGAACGTGTTCTTCTTTTTCATATTGGCTGGGTTATTCACTGCGATCTGAAGTCAAGCACCAAGTTTCTATTGGCTGTTTTCTCACTGCTGTGGGCAGTCAAGCCACAGATTTTCCCCGCATTTGGAGTGACGATTTCCGCTCCATTTGCAGATCGGACGCATTGGATTATCTTTTCGTTGGTTTTCGGTTCGAGTACCCCAGAAGCGGTACACCCATATCGGTACCTGCCAAGGTCTTACTAAGCGACGGTCCACCGAGTGTGTAACCACCCACACAAATAGATACACAAGGTGAGATAGATGAAAACAAATCGTTCTCGGCGTCCTGGAGTGCCGATCGGTCAACCGATCAGCACCCAGGCGAAGTTTCGCGGGGTACCCCCCCCCGTAAGTTGGTCGCCTGGGCACGATGGTGGTCAAGTTCCGGACATTTCGGTGTTCAATTTCGAACTGGACTCCACCACAGAGTACTATAGAAAAAGGACTGTGTGTTGTCTTATATTGATGAAAAAAGGGCGATCGTGTGCAGAAAGACTGGAAGAGGCATGGCAGATGTGGAAATGTGCAATAACGTGCTTACTATTGAAGGAAGGGTTCAACGAGCAAGGGAAAACTTCGGAAAGTTGTTGATGGATATCGTAAATGTAATTTCAAGTGATGAACGTGATGGATCGTCAGAAGGAGGCAGCGAAGGATAATCGATTGGTAATACAGGATCAAGTATGCCGGAAAGAAGAAAGACGAGTGAAAAACGCACCGGGAAGGGCAAGGGTAAAAAGAAGCCCCGGTGGACGCGCGATAGGCATGTAACGCGCAAGTACACGGCATAAAAGGACGTGGAAACAAAAAATGATGTGGAAAATGACACAGATGCAAGGCAAGAAGTGAATATGATAATCGAAAGCGACCCCAAGAGCTACAAGGATGCTATAAATGGTGTGAACAAGGACAAGTGGTCGACGGAAATCAAGACTGAAATTTATGCGCCGGAAGAAAACCAAGTCTGGGAGGTGATTTGCAGACCAGAAAACGCAAGACCGCTGCATACGAAATGGGTATTTAAGACGAAGACGGACAAGATGGAAATCTCGAACGATTTAAAGCAAGATTGGTGGCGTGCGGTAACGAGCAGCGTTAAGGGGTGGATAACGGGCTGACTTTCGCAGCTGTGATGGAAATGTCGACGATCAAGTTCATTTTACGTCTCGCAAGAAAGTGGAATGTTAATGCGCTTCATGGAGATATTCCCAACGGTTACGTAATGGCGTTGGAAGACGAACATGAAATATTTCTATATGTGCTGAATGGAATGGAAATCACGAAGGAAAAGTTTGAATAATTGAAGATTGAAGACATCAAGAAGTTAGTGTTAAAGTTACTGAAGACTCTCTATGGATTAAAGCAGGCGGGCAGACTGTGGAACCACCTGCTACATGGAAAACTAGTACACTATGGGTGCACGCAGAGCAGTACAGATGTTTGTTATACCACAAGAGTAGTGATGACGAAATTGTAGTTGTCGGTGAGTACTTCAACGATCTGATGGTCACTGGAACAAACATGGCGCGTGTAGAAAATTTCTTTAAGAATATGGAGGTGTTGGAAGTTAAAAATATCGGGTAAGTATTAAAGTTTTTTGGGATGTGCGTTACTTACGATGACGATGATGGACATTTACTGGACCAAGAAGTGATGATAAGAGATTTATTGGTGAATTACAAGCTTTAAGACGCGAATACAGTAAGAATGCCGAGTAGTGACGACCATAAGAACGGATTGTTGAAGGAGAAAAGATCGTTAAACGCAAGTGTAAATGACGGAAATCCAAGTATAAGAGAATTCCAGTCGCTCACAGGTAGTTTATTGTGGATTGCACGCTGCACTAGACCTGAAATAGTGTAAGCGATGCACAAGGTGTAAAGGGGTTACATTCGGGTTACATGGAGTGTTGGTGTACATGAGTACACCACGGTTGAGGTCAGTATTGGCCGGTTTGAAAGGTTTTGAACCTTTGGTTATTTTAACCAATCAGGGCAGGGGCCCTTGGTGTGGTGGTGTGTCGGCCATCCACGTGTCAGTACACAGGTGTGTACACTACATTTTAGCTAGGTACGAATTAGGAATATTCTACTTAGTATTACATATAGTTTATATTAGTTTAAATTAATTTAGGCTAATTACATATTAAATATATTCAGCTTACATTTCACTATATTTTGCGGACGTGCGACCTCGACCGGTCGCGCGCGCAGTGAGTGTCGTAGGTAAGAGGGAGCCCTCCCTTTACTTACATCCCGTAAAGAGAATACAGCCGTTAAGGCTAAGTCGTAAACTGACCCGGGAATCTTGGCCCCGAGTAGGAGAACTCTCCTACTAAGCCCTTTACAAGGGAGTATCGGATAAGTAGCAGTATCTACCGCTTTAAGGAAGAGTCTTCCTCTGTGAGCTAGCCGCACCGTGCGTATACGCACCGGCTACATCTGGTAGAACTAGTAGTCAATCCAACACCTGTGTTGGTAGACTAGGCATCCTCTGCAAAGGATGAATCAGGACGATTGGGATAGTTTGACCCTCGTCCAGCAGGAAGCCTTTAAAAGGCTGTTACCCTTAACGGGGGAAGAAGGCATAAAGCTCCTAGTGGAGCAGGGCCTTGAGACCGTAAAGGCAAGGGTAAATGCCCTCATCTCTCATGAGGCGAGTTGTAGTGGAGGTCATTCCACGGGGGTGCGCCCTCCATTATCGTTTAAGATAAAGGAGTTCACCGGAGAGAAAGGTGACAACCTTTACGTGTGGTTGCGAGAGGTCGAAACGGCCTTCGCCACAGCAAATATGACCGCTGATCACTTGCAAGTGGGACTTGCATTAACCCATCTTACGGGCAAAGACCGTACATGGGCGTTTACGTGTTCTGAGTCAGTCACGGACGTGCTCCCAACATGGAAGGTCCTTAAGCAGAAGCTCATGGACATGTACGCAACGCCTGATCTGGTTTTCCAGAATCAACTGGCGTTCCTGAGGTGCCGTCAAGGCACTAAGGACCTGGGGATTTATATCCAGGAGCTTAAGACCCTGTTGGCAGGGATGTACTCGAAAGCATATTCGGACGATGTGTCCATCCCCGTCTTCATGGGAGGCCTGAGAGAAGGGCCAGCACGTTCGGAATTGTTCCGATGCCGACCCCAATCCCTGGAGGAGCTGTTCAAGATGGCGTTTAACGCCGAGAGGAATTTCCGTTCCTCTAAGGTGGGTCCCGAACCCATGGACATGAGTCAGGTCGAAGCGGAGGAGAAACCTTCCGCTAATAGTCATTCTGACTCTTTTTCACAGAGCTTCGAGGCAGAGCTATTAGCTATGTTGCAGCGGCATGGGCCGCTGAGATGCTTCCTGTGTGGAAGCACGGATCATCTGAATAACAGATGTCCGAAAAATCCCCAGCGAGACACTCGCTACAAAGGACCAAGGGTGGGGAAAAAGCCCTTTTCCAAGGCGTCGGGAAACGACGGCTCCCAGTAGGTGCGGGGTGCTCTACTGGGGGACCCCTCAGTGCTGTAAGCCCCAGGGTAGGGGACGACAGCACAAAGCCCCGAGGGAAGAGGTGCTTTCTAGCACCGAGTTGGTGTACCAGCCAGGTTTGCTGGTAGTCCTTGCGGACGTGAAAGGCTTTCATAAGCCTTGGAGAGTCTTGATAGACTCTGGAGCGTCTGACAATTATGTCGGACGGACTTCTGTTGAGAATAGTCGGCTGTATGCCGAGGCCCTAGAGGCAAGTTCTTGTGACGTTGTCACGGTCTGTCTTGCGACGGGCGTACAGGTTTCTGTACCCAAGGTCTCGATTGACCTTAAGCTGAAGTTTGCAGGCTTCGACAGCTTAGAACGTTGCCTAGTCCTGGATTTGGACTCGAGGTATGACCTCATTCTGGGCATGAAATGGCTGGAACGCCACGAGCCATGGATAGAATGGAAGTCTAAGTCCATTGGCCCAACGCACCCGCGGTCGGGTGAAGCATTGGCGAATCATAAACTCACCTTTGCTCGATCGCAAAAGCGATTCTGGCGTGAGATCCCAGAGATTGGGATGTCTGAAATGATCATTCCCAATGGCGTTAAGGAAGAGTTCCTTAACGAGGGGGATTCGGCGGTTAATCACCGCGCCGATATAGGCGAGACTGGTGAGTCGCCAATGGTAGAGGTGGATGCCTCTGAGAGTAAGCGCGAGGTGCTTATAGAAGAGACCCGAAGTTCGTCTCTTCTACAGGTCGGAATTGATTCCGACCACGCCGTGTCCGGCGAACAAGTTGCGACTCCAGTGGTAGGGGTAGAGACCCCTGTGGTTAAGCGTGAGGCGCTTTCAAGCGAAGAGACCCGAAGTTTGTCTCTTTCGCACGTCGGAAATGATTCCGACTACGCCGTTATAGGTGAGACCGGCGAGTCAACGGTGGTAGAGGTAGAGACCTCTGTGGATAGGCGCGTGGCGCTTCCAATAGATGGGGCAATTGACTCCCCCCATCTGGGTCTCGGGATGAGTCTCGAGGCCAGTAGTCAGCAGTCCTATCGGATGCTGAATAGTGTGACAGGTATTGTCACAGAAGGCGTAAGCCTGGAACGGTTGACTGGGCTAGGCGAACTGTTGTCGTTGGAGGAGATGTCCCTCAACGAGTTTGAGACTGCTTTGAAAGCAGATGAAATCGACGTGGTCGTCGTGTTGCGTCCGGAAGAGGAGTTGAACTCCTCATCCACGATGGACGAGTCAGTTTTGGTGCGAACCAAACAATCATTGAATGACCGAAGCGTCCTCAACATCTTTGTGGATAATGAGGACCCTTACCATTCCTTACTGAAGGAATTTGGAGATGTCATTAGTGACAACCCGCCGATGGGGTTACCACCGGATAGGGGGGTCCGACATGAAATTTATTTGGTTCCTGGAACCAAATACTGCGTCACTAGGCAGTGGCCTCTCCCCAAGGAGCAATGCGACGTCATCGACGCATTCTTCAAGGGGAAAGAAGAGGCAAGGATGGTACGGGTGAGCAAGTCTCCTCACTCATCTCCCACCTTTTGTGTTCGTAAACCGAACGGAAAGTGGCGCATTGTACATGCGTACAACAAGCTGAATGCAGCTACTGTGCCCATGCAGACTCCGATTCCTCGGAAGGATGTCCTCCAGAACAATATGGCGGGCTGTACTGTGTACATTGCCTTAGATCTGGTGGACGGGTATTATCAGGTGCTCATGCGAGGGTCCGATATTCCGCTTACAGCGGTTAGCACGCCTATAGACATGCTATGGGAGTGGCTGGTTATGCCACAGGGGCTTTCAAATGCACCAGCAACTTTTAATGGCTTGTTGACTCACTCTTCCTCCCTCATAGAAAGTACGATCAGACGTACTTCGACGATATATTCGTTCATAGTCGCGAGGAAGGCGACTCTTCTGATGTTCAGACGCACATAATACACCTTCGAGCACAGCTCGAAGGTATGCGAGAGCATCACTTATATGCAAACGCATCCAAATGTATCTTTGGTGCTGAGGAAATTCCTTTCCTCGGATGCTTCATCGGTAAGGATGGAGTGCGGGCGGATCCCGCGAAGGTGAAAGCCATTGTGTAGTGGTCTTCGCCTGTAAATCTTAGAGATTTACGTAAGTGGCTTGGATTAGCCAATTATCTCCACAAGTACAACGAGAACTACGCTGAAATGGCGAAGCCATTGACGGGCCTTCTTAAGAAGGACGTTGATTGGTGTTGGGAAACCAAACACCAAAACGCTTTTTGAGCGGTTACGGGGAGCTTGTTGAAAGCTCCCGTTCTTGCTCTCCCAGATTCGGGAAAACTATTTTAGTGTCGTCTGCGACGCCTCCGATTTCGCAATCGGATGTGCTTCGTTACAAGCAGACGACGCGGTCCGGGAACGCGTGATTGCGTTTGAGTCGAGGCAGCTTAAAGCTGCGGAACGGAATTATCCCGTTCATGATAAGGAGCTACTTGATATTAAGTATGCCCTTGTCAAATTTAGGGTTCACCTACTCGGCTCAAAGCCGTTCGTGGTTTATACAGACCACGCGTCCTTACGGACAGCGACGAAGTCGCCTCACCTCTCCCAACAGATGGCCCGTTGTCTCTCCTTCATTGCGGAGTACAACTTTGAGGTAACGTACAAACCTGGTAAACGTAATGTACTTGCAGACGCGTTGTCGCGTTGTCCCGATTACGAGCTCGCTCCCGCGACATTCATCACCTCGTCTGTGGTGGATCTCATACGCCAGGCGTATGAGAAATACCCACAGTGTACGGCGCTAATCAGCGCGTTAGGTGAAAAGGGTCTTGGCTCGTCTGAGCCAACCCTGTCAAGTCGAGCTAAAGCTCGTTTACACCGTTACAGTTACTGTGACGGTTTGCTATATTATAGCACAAGCGCGGAGGACACTCCGCGGGGGTTGTTCCTCATAATGAGGAATTTAAGTATAGAGTCCTCTTTGAGGCACATGACGCCCCTACCGGGGGTTATTTAGGTCGGGATAAGACCTACAGCGCTTTAAGCGCTTTGTATTGGTGGCCCAATATGTATAAGTGGGTCGGTGCGTATATACGCACCTGTGAGACGTCTC
>CM047592.1:1509913-1522380 GCA_026184515.1 Peronosclerospora sorghi | reverse complement strand
GTGGAGGATATTCTCCGGAGTTTATGTCCGGATTCTCCAAAGAGTTGAAGTGAGATGCTTCCGATGGTTGAATTTGCTATCAACAATTTGGTACATGCATCTACGGGGTTTACCCCGTTTTACGTGAACGGATTGGTGAATCCGAGGGTTCCGTTGCCGCCACGTGTGTGTGGCCCAGGGATTGAGGGGGGAGGATTCCCCGATGTCAGCCCTGTATCTGTGCGAAAGCACATCGATAAGTTTTTATCGACGCGTCTTAGTGTCTTAAGACACGTCTGCGATGCCATGGCGGAAAGCCAAGACAAGCAGAAGGAGCAAGCTGACCGCAAGTGGAGGCGTAACGAAAAGGTGTACAAAGTAGTAGAAAGTCTTTTATTAAACGCTAAAAATCTTCCTACACATGCAGTTTCAAAAGCGTTGCGCAATAAACTGCGCCCCAGGTTTGTGGGGCCCTTTAAGGTATTAGCCCGAAAGGGATTGTCGTACACCTTGGACATCCCGAAGGCGATGCGTACGAATCCAACCTTCTATGTGGGTATGCTTAATCCATACCAGAACCCGGGGGCGGGTCCCCTCTTGGAGGAGGGTGAGAAACCGGATAGCCGAAAGGCGCGACAGGTCGGAGCATCTCCGACAGGGTTGATATACGACCATGAAGCTCCGCAACGAGAGACTCGAGAGAGGCAAGCCGCTCCTCGATGCGCTCATTCGCACTCCCCTCGTTGCGGAGATCCTCCTGAGCATCTTCGATGCGAAGGCTGTGCCGATCACAGCGCTCGTGGAAGTCACGCCGCAATAGCGCTACCCCTCCTCCAGTGCTCGATACGGAGGGTACTCCACATTATCATGTGGAACGCCTGATGGCACGACGCCATCACCGGGGTGAGACCCAGTACCTGGTGAAGTGGAAAGGGTATCCACATTCCCAGAACTCGTGGGAGTACGAGACTCCCCTGCGCCAGGATTGCCGTGACGTCGTCGACGCTTTCGAGCGGGAGAATCCCCATGAGAGTCAACGACCAAAGGGGCTGAAGAAGCCCCTTCACTCCCAGTAGCTGGGAGTTCGCCGGAGGCAGATGCTGTTCTTTCATTGCTCTCCGGCACCATATCGAGAGCAGAGCGCGTATAATAGGAGGCAGGCAATTGCCCTTGCGCTTTGGCCTGAGCATAGGCCAAGCGTAGCGCTCTCTCTACCCGAACGTCGTGTTCGGAAAAGCTGTTGTACAGCGCATCAAAACTTGGGAGGCTTTCCTCCCTTTCCGCCCAGGCGCGGAACGCCTGTTCTGCGTCTTCGACGCTTTCGTCCTTCAGGAGAACAAGGGGAATCTCGCGGATAATATCCACGAGGACACCTCGTGCCTGCTTCCCGTGGCGCGTCCGGTAGGACTTAACGGAATAAGGTTTGGGCGTTAGTAGTCGGGCCCGGAGTTGGTTCCGATGCGCAATTTCACGCGGCAGTATAGCCGCTGGACCAGTTGTATAGGAGGCTAAACCCCTCTTGACCGCGTTCTTATCCCTCTTTTGAGGGTCGCGAGGTCCCTTCCGTGCCCGTCCGGCACGTCGGGCCTCTTGAACCAAGGACGGTTCATTGGTGGTGGTTTCCTGTGGCAACCTGGAGGTAGCACCCCTAGCGTGTAACGGTGGCGCACGAGTTAGTGCGTTTTCCCCACGTGTGGGGAATGGGTTGGATGACTATTAGCGCCGTTCGGCGCTATCAACATGGCCAGCCGTTGGGGAGATCTCCCCAAGGGCGTCCACTTCCGAGTTGTCGGAATAGTTTGCGTCCATAGCACCGCTGAAGGTGTACAATAATGGACAGCCAGAGGTACTGGCGTTGGAGTTCTCCAACAAGATTTTGATTATTGCGTAAGCAATAGTCTTGATGGGGGAGGATGTAACGGGGTTACATTCAGGTTACATTTAGTATTGGTGTACATGAGCACACCACGGTTGAGGTCAGTATTGGCCGGTTTGAAAGGTTTTGAACCTTTGGTTATTTTAACCAATCAGGGCAGGGGCCCTTGGTGTGTTCGTGTGTCAGCCATCCACGTGTCAGTACACAGGTGTGTACACTACATTTTAGCTAGGTACGAATTCGGAATATTCTACTTAGTATTACATATAGTTATATTAGTTTAAATTAATTTAGGCTAATTACATATTAAATATATTCAGTTTTACATTTCACTATATTTTGCGGACGTGCTACCTCGACCGGTCGCGCGCGCAGTGAGTGTAGTAGGTAAGAGGGAGCCCTCCTTTTACTTACATCCCGTAAAGGGAATACAGCCGTTAAGGCTAAGTCGTAAACTGACCCGGGAATCTTGGCCCCGAGTAGGAGAAATCTCCTACTAAGCCCTTTACAAGGGCGTATCGGCTAAGTAGCGGTAGCTACCGCTTTAAGGAAGAGTCTTCCTCTGTGCGCTAGCCGCACCGTGCGTATACGCACCGGCTACACAAGGCAACACGCAGGGCGCATGCACCGAGTATATTGGACTGGAACTTGGCGAAAAATGTTACGATTTTTAAAGGGGCAGCATGGATATGAAGTTGTAGATGGAAGTAGATGCAAAGTAAAAGACAAGAAAGTAGAATGAATTGACGATTAGTGGATATTGAGATACAGATTTAGCAGACTCGAAAACGGACCGGAAGTCCGTGAGCGGTGGCGTTACGTTAGTGGACGGAAAAATTACGCAATGGATATCAAGTGACAATCGTGTGTGTCACTATTAAAGATGGAGGCGGAGTTTTACGCGGCATCGTTTATGGAGTGCGAGTTGCTTGGACTGCGGGAAATGGCTATGGAGATTGGTTTGATTGTTAATCTGCCAATGGAGTTAAGATGCGATAATCAAGCGGCGATCAAGACACTTAATGGAGATAGCAAGACATCAAGAACGAAGCGCATTTTCGTTCAGGTGAAGTTTCTAGTTGCCAAGGGACGTGAAGGATTTATTGGCGTGTGCTACGAGCCAAGTGAAAGTATGGTTGCGGACGTGTTCACAAAAGATTAAGTTTTTCAAGGTTAAAGATTATGCAACAAGGGCTGGGTTCGAGGGCGAGCACGGGCAAGTGACTTTGGCTTACGTGAAAGTCGAGAAGGAGTGTTGAAGTGCCCCGATATTCGGCCGCACCGTGGGTCGGACGTATTTGCGCATTTGCGACATTCAGTAAAAGGGTTTTGGGCAATTACCCAATTTTATGGGTTTTATCCAATTTGTATATACATTTTGTTAGATTAGGTTTTTACTTAATTCTAATATACTTACTTCAGAATTCTAACTGTAGCACACAAGTACATAAGTACGCATGTAAGACATAGTACGTTTGCGCACGTGTGGCACAGGCCGGAATTGATTACTTGTAGGAACGTGGAAATGGAATTACATTACGTTTGTGTTCTGATCTTATTACTTTTGATTTACTTACGATGTGGAATTAGTCACGCGGAATATGAGTGGTTTCATATTTCGTGGTTATAGTACAAGCATGTATCGCATACATTATTACGATTTGGAAGCACGTTATCTGGAGCAGGCTAGCGTAAACATTACAGCGTAGTGATATGAGTGGAGATCATGAAGTAGAGCGCAAAGTTCAACAGGCTCAATACACAGCGTCCCGGAACTATTCAACAAGGCACGCAGATGGCAATCTCCAAACAACGCAACTCGCGAGGAAGCGTATCCAAAAAGGTAATTCAAAGCGCGCGGGATCAAGATATGTTGATGCTAATCGAACGACTGCAGATCATGCTGCAGATTTGTCAGACCAGCAGGAAGCACGACTTCTACTGTAGCTATCCGTGAGGCGATGAAATTTGCGTGGGGAAACTATGAAGAACATGCGTTTGGAGCAGACGAGGTGGACCCAGTTAGTGGCGAGAGCATCAGTAATGGCTGGGGCAATATAGCATATTCGCTGCTCGAAGCCCTCTACACGCTCTGGATCATGGAGTTGATCATGGAGTTGAAAGACGAATTCCATCGCGCTAGATATTACGTGTCAAACCACCTCAACTTTTTGCACTTGGGAACTTATGGGAAAACGATTTATATTTTCGAAACCATCCTTCGTGATGTAGGTGGACTCTTGAGTGTATATTACCTCTCAGGCGATTCTGTTTCAAAGAGAAGGCCAAGGAGCTGATGAATTTGCTCACGTACGAGAAAGAGAGCGTGTTTTACACCCATTTCAGCCCTAATACAAAGTAAAATCCTTCTCGTGGTCGCTTCAACGTCGGTAAACATTCATAACTTGGTCTTGCACGATTTTAATTGGCTAAAACGACTTGTTTTTGTATTGCAGAGCGATTATCGCTGACATAGGCACTATTCAGCTCCAGACACAGTATCTGTCTGATATCACTGGGGATTCGAAATACGCTGAGATGGTAAATAAAGTCATGTGAAACATTACAGGCGTTTTTTGAGTGGAAATCCTCAATATATCGTTCTCCAATTGCAGGGAAATGCTTTTTTATGAGATTCTAAATCGAAAGGGCTCAAAAAACAAGACAAATTTGTTTCCAGTGCACTTTACCACAACCCGGGAAGAGTTCAATACATCGGCTCGTAGATCTATCACGCTGGGCGGGTGCGGTGACTCTTTCTTTCTATAAGTATCTGCTCAAAGTATACATATACAGCGGAAAGCGCGAGGAAGATCGATACATTCGCCGAATACACGACGATAAAATTGAGGCTTATTTCTATTTTTTGTTTTAATTGTTTCATTTCACACTGGTTAAGATGCTTTTCACTTTGGTTACAAAAGTTGTTAAATATATTTTTTACTTCGCTACCAATTTCACATTGGTCCCAAACTTCTCATTTTGGACGGGCAAAGATGTAGATGTTCGTCAAGGTGGTCGTAGTGATAAAGAGTATTCCAGTGATGCGTCAGCGCATTTTGATGTCGCTTTTCAAGCCCATATTCTATAATCATCCTGCTCGTGGCCTCTGATTAGCACAAGGCCACGCTCTGACATCTGCAAAATCACGTTCTAAAACGATACCGAGAGCTTTCCCGTCATCCGCGCATATATGAAAAAATCCAACTCGCAATTTCTCGTCACTCAGGAGCTCTGAGTCAAGCGAGGAAAAAATGCTCATCATTGCTCTCATTCAGATTTTTCCATTCGTGGAAACTGCCTTTTTTGCAAGGGTAGTTACTTTCCGCTGCCATTCGGTGATTAGCTCGGTGAAATCTTCGGTCAAGAAGTGTTACCAATCTTTCTCACTATTCACTCCACTGCTTGAAAATATTGGTCATACTTTATGCCCGAAGCTTTCACTTCATTTGTGAGGGTGGTTAAAACAAGTTAGCAAATAAATCAACGCTGTAGATTTTTTTACTAGCTAACATTCAAGCCTTCAGAGACGCATTTGTTCGGATTTCTGCGCGTCAGCCATGTCCTCCGTTAGCTACTAATTCCACTTCGCAAAGCGTACTGTAGGCGTGACCCAAGGTAATACAAGGTAGACCAAAAGCGTGAACAATAAAACGAAAAGATAAGCTTTATTCCACGTAAATTTACCCACTAGCGAAATCTCAACAGAGTAACGTGATCATAACAATTTCGCACTCCACAAATAATATGTTTCCAGTCCGAGAGAACAAGAGAAAAAAACGTACTCCAGAAAAGTTGTACTTGTGTACTAGAAGTACAAATCTAAAGTGACTATATTAAAGTTAAGCCTAAACTTAATCTACAAAATGTATACATAAATTTGGGTGTACCCAATCTCAATTTGAGTATTACTCATTTTTCTTTTATTGAAAAGTCGTAATGACCCAAATGCGTCCGACTAGTGTCGCGGTCGAATTGCGGGTCCTTTAAACAGCATTAACTACCGGAATTTCGTCCCAGTCCTTATTCTCTACTCAACTAGTTCTAACGGCTAGAAAAATAGAAGATTGCTCCTATAAAAAATGGGACTGCATTACACTCGTATGAATCGTATTAAGTTGAAATACCCTTCTTGTAATTATTCGGAGTGGACTATAAACTCTTATAATGCACTGGTAATCTAATTCGGAACCCAGTAAGAAAACCAATCACTAGTTGAGTCCAAACCAGTTAGACACGACGACAACCCTACATAATATGTGCGACCTCATCTCCCTTGCTGAGTTCAGGATGGGCCTCGTTTCTTGAGGCATTTTGCGGCTCAATAATTTTCCATCGACATCATCATCTGTTTGCCGAAGTTTCTGTTAAAAATAACCCAACCTTTATTTTCCACTTTGTAAGATCTCAAACTACCTGGTCCAAGAACTTTTGACAAGGTAAGATGCTCGGCAGGGGTTAACTAATGCGTGACGCTTTCGATGCCGTGAAGTTTTCAGCTGAGTTTGTAAAGAGATAAAAATGAAAAGTGTATTATATAAAGTTAATTTAACATATAACCATACCAAAGCGTATACTAAAACGTAACAAAAAATGTATCCACCCATTTCAGCCAATGGGAGTTCATCATCTTGGAGAGACGCAAAACACAAATTGGGCACATGTACTTCCAACACTCCTCCTGAAACACCGGAGGCTGCACGTCCATCGTCAATCCAAACTTCGAGGGCAATTCTTGAATCCTCTGGTCATTCAATTCCTTCGTCAGTAAATCAGCTAATATCCACACTTGGAAGGTGGGTTGCCGAAACAATGCCTTCTTGTGAAAAATCCTTTAAAAATTTCAACTTCACATCGATGTTTTTGGCGCTGGCAGAGCTTGCTTCACTTTCGACTTGCTTAATCGCCGCCTGGTTGTCCATTCTCAAAACCAGGGGCGTCATGGCATGCGTCCCAATTTTAATATAATTCTTTTAAGCCTAGCGCATCTCCACCGTCCATAGAAGCTGCCACAAACTCTGCTTCAGCCGTCGAAAGTGCCACCGTGGTTTGTTTCTTACAAGCCCAATTAACCACAATTCCATTCACGAGAATAATCATAGCGGAAACACTTTTCCGATCCACTTTATCTACATCGAAATCTAGACACTAAAGCACGTAATCCGTAATGACAACGGCAACCCATCGTCATATTTCAAGCGGAGCTTCAATCCACTTGCTCCCTTGAGGTATTTGAGGTTCCTATTAGCCGCCTTATACTCACCAATCGTCGGTGAGTGCGTCCTTCGGGATGCACGGTGCACCGCAAATGAAATATCCTGGCGCGTACACCTTGAGAACCGCCAACGAGAGACTGAAAACTTTTAGCACATGGCATGTTTTGCTTGGGCCGTACCGGCAGCGGCTCACAGAAACTCTCCAAATTGTCCAACACAAGCACCGGCGTCTTAGCCGGGTTCATCTTTGAACATTTATGTACGTTCAACACTTCAGATATTGTCGCCTCTTGGTTCAATTCATAACCATGCCTTGGATCTTTCCTCATGTCTATAACCTCCAAAACATATCCCAGGTCCTTTGACTCCAGCACTTGCATGTCCATAAAAAACTTCCAACAACTTTCTTGTTAGTGCCAGTGATCAATAGGTCATTCACGTAGGCACCGACCACGACCGTTTCATACCCAGCTTTCTTCACAAAAATACATGTGTTGTGTGTGTCTGTGACACACTGCATAAAACCAAAACCCTGCAAATTTTGCGCAAACAGTCGTGCCACAGCCGACCGGCCTGCTTGAGTCCGTAAAGGTTCCTTTTCAGCTTCAGCGCCAGATCGTTTCGTGACTACACACCTAAATCCCTGATATGCTCCTGTTTTACAATCATCCCCAGTGGAATTTTCAAATATATCTCCGCATCGTCCTCATCCTTAGCCTTGGGGTACGCACTCGGCACGTCTCCTTGTCGTGCGGCGACCCCCCCCCCAACCTGGGCCAATATTATGATAATCTTGACATTTTTCAATTCCATGACCGTCGAAAAAGTAAAGAAATAATCATCTCTATATACTTTATGTCGTTTCCTAGCGACAAGCCTCACCTTGTGCCTTTCCGACGACCCATATGAATTCATCTTGGTCTTGTAGATCCACTTGGTCGGGAGAGGTACCTTCCCTGGCGGACGACGTACAATAGTCCAGGTTTGAGAGATTGTAGCTCTTTTTTCTGCGTTACTCCACCTGCCACTATTGACACTTGCGTCGACCTACCTATAACGCTAGGAATACAGCCCCGCCGCCATCCTAAAGTTCCTTTGTGACGCCGAATCATACACGTCAAATGCACATAGCGCCCTTTCACCGACCGGATCGTTATCGTGGTCGGCGGTTGCGCCGTTTTTGCCAATGTTGTTTGAAGTACCGTCGACTGAATTTGCCTTTTGCTTGATCGGGTCTTCATATTCCTTGGTCTTTGGTGTCTTCTTCATCTTTCGACTTAATCTTCGTGAACTTGACCCTACAGCTTTAGCGTCCTGTTTTTTTTCAACTCCATCACGCGGTTTATTATCTTTGTCTTTTTAATGTACGCCATTTTCAGTCTACTTCTGTGAACGTGATTCCACTCGTTTTTTAAGCTCGACTTCGATTTCATCTTCCAGATTTTTTGCAATCTTCTCGCTTGAATCCTCGTTGAGTGTTTCAACCGCGGTGACATTCCTCGTACTTGATCCTTGAATAGTAGACCTTGTTACCTTTCATTTCGTCATTTTTCGAATAATTAGGGCGCGTTAATCGTGGCGAACCGGGGCCTTCTTTATCAGGTCCCTTCAACTACTCCTTGGGTACCCAAATATCACTATATCTGTCAACACTGGTAGCTTGCCAGTTAGCTCTTCGAGTGGCGATAAACGCCCTTGGTTTGACCTTTTCGGAGTACGGTTGAGTATGTACGCCGCATATTCAGCCGCCTCCGACCAAAAAAAGCGGAATACCTGACCAAATATCATGCACCCGAACATTTTAAAATAGTCTCGTTCATGCGGTCTGACTTGCCGTTTGAGACTGGATTGCCAGCCTCAGTGATCTGCCGGGGAATACCATCCTGTTTGCAAAACAGATCGACTTCTGGTATTTTCCACCGCCTTCGGTAGGCAGCACGTGTACCCGGCATGAAAATTCCTTCGTAAACCTTACTAGAAAATGTTGAACACCCATGCCGCCCTATCTTTAGTACGGAAGGTAAATACACGCAAGTAATTCGTTAAATATTTAATAAACACGACCAAAAATCTATTTTCACGTCTATCGCAAGGAGTGATGGGATTCATAAGGTTACTGCATATCACTCCTCTGATCCTATAAATCGGTGCATTTTTTTCTGAATACAACTTAGGTTGTGGCTCGCGTGTCGCTTTGCCATCGGCACAGGTCAGGCAGTTCGGCCTCTTTGTGTCCGTGAGGACTATGCCTGACCTGGGGTCCCTGGCCGATTTTTCAACCGTATCATAGTCCAGGTGACCCAAGCGTACGTCGAAGTGATATAAGCTTCCAGCGTGAGCATCGTTGGGTACGTTTTCCACAATTTTACTCAAAACAAAGCTAGTAAAACCACTGCATCGCTACTTTTCTTAGCACTCGACATTTTGGTGACGAATCCAGATCCAAACGTCCTTATACAAAACAATCTCTCACTATTCAACATCATATCAATTCGGTGACCATTTTTGGCAAAGGTACACTTTTTTCGCGCAGACTTCCAAGCGAAATAAGATTTCTTTGCCAATTTCAGCGTGTAGTATACTTCCGTCAACTCAGTGACTGTTGAAGGTTCGTCATAACTTTTCAGCGTAATTTTACCGACTTTGGTTGCCTTAAGCATACCATCGTCCAGAAGCGCAAATGTGTCGTTCGGACCACATTTTCTTGCGTCTTCCAATTGATCCGCGTTCGACACTAAGTGTCTACTAGCTCCGATGTCAATAATCCATATATTTTCCGCTTTGTTTTGATTCACAACACGTGCTTGCTTCATTGTTAAAACTTGAGTCAATCGTAGAAAGCACTACTCTCTTCGACCACCCATCATTTGTTTTCTTGTTCTGTTTTCCATTTGGATTACCGCCATTTCTTCGGTGCTTCTTCGGGCAATGTAGCCGGTGCGTACACGCACGGTGCGTCTAGCGCACAGAGGAAGACTTTCCTAAAGCAGCGATGTGCCGCTACTTAGCCGATACGCCCTTATAAAAGGGCTTAGTAAGAGAGAACTCTCTTACTCGGGGATAAGATTCCACTGGTTTACCAGTTAGCACAAGCTAACGCCTTAACACAAGGCTCCCTTAATAAGGGGGTATCTAAGGGAAGGAATTCCCTTACGCTACTACACTCACTACGCGCGCGACCGGTCGAGGTCGTGCGTACTGTAGTCTTTTGAGTGAAATGTAAACTGAATGTATATTTAATATGTAATTAGCCTAAATTAATTTAAACTACGCAAACTATATGTAATACTAAGTAGAACTTACTAAATTCGTACCTAGATAAAATGTAGTGTACATCACCTGTGTACTCACATGTGGCTGGCTGCCACGCCTCCACCAAGGGCTCCTGCCCTGATTGGTTAAAATAACCAATGGTCCAAACCTTTCGGACCGGTCAATACTGACCCCAACCGTAGTGTACTCACGTACACCACACATACTAAATGTAACCAGAATGTAACCCTGTTACATCCTCCCCCATCAAGACTATTGCTTACGCAATAAATAAATTTTAGTTGGAGAACTCTAACTGCCAGAACCTCCGGTTAACCATGAGCACCATTAGTGGTGATGAGGATGGAAACTATACCGATAACTCAGTAGTGGATGCCCTTGGGGATATCTCACCAAAGGCTGACCACTCCGACAGCGCCGAACGGCGATGTCAGTCATCCAATTCATTCCCCACACGTGGGGAAAACGCGCTAACTCGTGCGCCACATCTACCAACTACGGAGGATGCATCCGGGTCGCCGAAGGCGACCATAACCAATGAACCGGACACGGTTCACCAAGCCCGACATGCAGTACCGGCACGGAGGTACCTCGTGACCTTCAAAAGAAGGCTAAGAACGAGGTCAAGAGAGGTTTAGCCTCCTATACCCCTGGTTCTGCGGCTGTACTGCCGCGTGAAATTGCGCGCCGGAAACAAATCCGGGCCAAACTGCTAACGCCTAAGCAGTTCACTGACAAGTCCTACCGAGCGCGCCTCGGGAAACAGGCACGCGATGCCATCGTAGAGATCCTCCGCGAGGTTCTATACGTTCTCCTACGGGAAGAAAGTGTAGAGGACGCAGAACGGGCATTCCGCGCTTGGGCGGAAGGGGAGAAGCGCCTCCCCAACTTTGATGAGCTGTACAACAGCTTTTCTGAACCTGACGTTCGGGTAGAGAGGGCGTTACGCTTGGCATATGCCCAATCCAAAGCGCAGGAGAAATTAACTGCCTCTTACTACACGCGCCCTGCTCTCGATGTGGTGCCGGAGAGCAATGCAAACTCTTCATCTGCCTCCGGCAAATTCCCAGCTACTGGGAGAGAAGGGGATTCTTCCGCCCTTTCGTCGTTAACTCTCAGCGGGGTTCTCCCGCTAGAAATCGTCAACGACGTCACGGCAATCCTGCCTCAGGGGAGTCTCGGACACCCACGAACTCTGGAAATGTGGATAACCTTTCCACTTCACCAGGTACTGTGTCTCACCCCGTTGATGGCGTCGAGCCATCAGACGCTCCACATGATAATGTGGAGTACCATCCGTATCGAGAACGGGAGGAGGAGGTCGCGCTATTGCGACGTGAGTTCCACGAGCGCTGTGATCGACACAGCCGTCGCATACAGGATGACCAGGAGGGACTCCGCGACGAGGGTAGTGCGAATGAACGCATCGAGGGGCGGCTAGTCTCCCTCGAGTCTCTCGTTGCGGAGCTTCAGGGTCGTATTTCGACCCTGTCGGAGATGTTCCGACCTGTCGTGCCTTTCGGATATCCGACTTCCCACCCTCCTCCAAGAGGGGACCCGCCTCCGGGTTATGGTATGGATTAAGCATACCCACATAGAAGGTTGGATTCGTACGCATCGACTTCAGGATGTCCAAGGTGTACGAGAAGACCTTTCGGGCTAGTACCTTGAAAGGCCCCACAAACCTGGGGCGAAGTTTATTCCTCAACACGTTGGAAAGTGCATGTGTAGGAAGATTTTTAGCGTTTAATAAAAGACTTTCTACTACTTTGTACACCTTTTCGTTACGCCTCCACTTGCGGTCAGCTTGCTCCTTCTGCTTGTCTTGGCTTTCCGCCATGGCATCGCAGACGTGTCTTAAGACACTAAGACGCGTCGATAAAAACTTATCGATGTGCTTTCGCAAAGATACAGGGCTGACATCGGGGAATCCCCCCCTCAATCCCTGGGCCACATACACGTGGCGTCAACGGAACCCTCGGATTCACTAATCCGTTCACGTAAAACAGGTTAAACCACGTAGATGCATGGACCGAATTGTTTATAGCACATTCGGCCATAGGAAGCATCTCACTCCAACTCTTTGGAGAATCCGGACATAAACTCCGGAGAATATCCTCCAC
>CM047592.1:1496799-1509513 GCA_026184515.1 Peronosclerospora sorghi | reverse complement strand
GAGACGTCTCACAGGTGCGTATATACGCACCGACCCACTTATACATACTGGGCCACCAATACAAAGCGCTTAAAGCGCTGTAGGTCTTATCCCGACCTAAATAACCCCCGGTAGGGGCGTCATGTGCCTCAAAGAGGACTATATACTTAAGTTCCTCATTATGAGGAACAACCACCCGCGGAGTGTCCTCCGCGCTCGTGCTATAATATAGCAAACCGTCACAGTAACTGTAACGGTGTAAACGAGCTTTAGCTCGACTTGACAGGGTTGGCTCAGACGAGCCAAGACCCTTTTCACCTAACGCGCTGATTAGCGCCGTACACTGTGGGTCTTTCTCAACGCCTGGCGTATGAGATCCACCACAGATGTGGTGACGAATGTCGCGTGAGCGAGCTCGTAATCGGGACGACGCGATAACGCGTCTGTAAGCACGTTTTGCTTGCCAGGTTTATACTTAATCACAAAGTTGTACTCCGCAAAGAAGGAGAGCCAACGAGCCATCCGTTGCGAGAGATGAGGCGACTTTGTCGCTGTCCGTAAGGACGCGTGGTCAGTATAAACCACGAACGGCTTTGAGCCGAGTAGGTGAACCCTAAATTTGACAAGATCATACTTCATTGCAAGTAGCTCCTTGTCATGAACGGGATAATTCCGTTCCGCAGCTTTAAGCTGCCTCGACTCAAACGCAATTACGCGTTCCCTTCCTGCATCGTCTGCTTGTAACAAAGCACATCTGATTGCGAAATCGGAGGCGTCGCAGACGACACTAAATGGTTTCCCAAAGTCTGGGAGAGCAAGAACGGGAGCTTTTAACAAGCTCCCCTTAACCGCTTCAAAAGCGTTTTGGTGTTCAGTTTCCCAACACCAATTAACATCCTTCTTAAGGAGGTCGGTCAATGGCTTCGCCATTTCTGCGTAGTTCTCGCTGTACTTGTGGAGATAGTTGGCTAATCCAAGCCACTTCCGTAAATCTCTAAGATTTACAGGCGAAGGCCACTCCACAATGGCTTTCACCTTCGCGAGATCCGCCCGCACTCCATCCTTACCGATGAAGCATCCGAGGAAAGGAATTTCCTCAGCACCAAAGATACACTTGGATGCGTTTGCATATAACGCATGCTCTCGCATACATTCGAGCACTGCTCGAAGGTGTATCAGATGCGTCTGAACATCAGACGAGTCGCCTTCCGCACGACTATGGACGAATATATCGTCGAAGTACGTCTGAGCGTACTTCCTATGAGGGCGGAAGAGTTGAGTCACCAAGCGATTGAAAGTAGCTGGTGCATTTGAAATCCCTTGTGGCATAACAAGCCACTCCCACAGCATGCCACTAGGCGTGCTAACCGCTGTCAGCGGAATATCGGACGCTCGCATGAGCACCTGATAATACCCGTCCACCAGATCTAAGGCACTGTACACAGTACAGCCCGCCATATTGTTCTGGAGGACATCCTTCCTAGGAATCGGAGTCTGCATGGGCACAGTAGCTGAAATCATCTTGTTGTACGCATGTACAATGCGCCACTTTCCGTTCGGTTTACGAACACAAAAGGTGGGAAATGAGTGAGGAGACTTGCTCTCCCGTACCATCCTTGCCTCTTCTTTCCCCTTGAAGAATGCGTCGATGACGTCGCATTGCTCCTTGGGGAGAGGCCACTGCCTAGTGACGCAGTATTTGGTTCCAGGAACCAAATCAATTTCATGTCGGACCCCCCTATCCGGTGGTAACCCCATCGGCGGGTTGTCACTAATGACATCTCCAAATTCCTTTAATAAGGAAAGGTAAGGGTCCTCATTATCCACAAAGATGTTGAGGACGCTTCGGGCATTCAATGCTTGTTTGGTTTGCACCAAAACTGAATCGTCCATCGTGGATGAGGAGTTCAACTCCTCTTCCGGACGCAACACGACGACCTCGTCGATTTCACCAGCTCTCAAAGCAGTCTCAAACTCGTTGAAGGACATCTCCTCCAACGACAACAGTTCGCCTACCCCAGGAAACCGTTCCAGGCTTACGCCTTCTGTGACAATACCTGTCACATTATTCAGCATCCGATAGGACTGATGACTACTGGCCTCGAGACTCATCCCGAGACCCAGATGGGGGTAGTTAATTGCCCCATCTATTGGAAGCGCCACGCGCCTATCCACAGAGGTATCTACCTCTACCACCGCTGCCTCAACGGTCTCACCTACAACGGCGTGTTCGGAATCATTTCCGACGTGCGAAAGAGACGAACTACGGGTCTCTTCACTTGGAAGCGCCTCGCGCTTAACCACAGGGGTCTCTACCCCTACCACTGGAGTCGCAACTTGTTCGCCGAACACGGCGTGGTCGGAATTAGTTCCGACCTGTAGAAGATACAAACTATGGGTCTCTTCTCTAGGAAGCGCCTCGCGCTTAACCTCAGAGGAATCCACCTTTACCACTGGCGACTCACCAGTCTCGCCTATATCGGCGCGGTGATTAACCGCCGAATCCCCCTCGTTAAGGAACTCTTCCTTAACGCCATTGGGAATGATCATTTCAGACATCCCAATCTCTGGCATCTCACGCCAGAATCGCTTTTGCGATCAAGCAAAGGTGGGTTCCTGACTCGCCAATGCTTCACCCGATCGCGGGTGCGTTGAGCCAATAGATTTATACTTCGAGTCTATCCATGGCTCGTGGAGTTCCAGCCACTTCATGCCCAGAATGAGGTCATACCTCGAGTCCAAATCAAGGACTAGGCAACTTTCTTAGCTATCGAAGTTTGCAAACTTCAGGTTAAGGTCAATCGAGACCTTGGGTACAGAAACCTATACGCCCGTCACTAGACGGGCCGTGACAACGTCACGAGAACGTCCCTCTAGGGCCTCGGCATACAGCCGACGCTTCACAACAGAAGCTCGTCTGACATAATTGTCAGACGCTCCAGAGTCTATAAAGACTCTCCAAGGCTTATCAAATCCTTTCACATCGGCAAGGACAACCGGCAAACCCGGCTGGTACACCAACTAGGTGATAGAAAGCATCGTTTCCCTCGGGGATTTGTGCTGTCGTCCCCTAACCTGGGGATTAACAGCTCTGAGGGATCCCCCAGTAGGGCTCCCCACACCTACTGGGAGACGTCGTTTCCCGACGGCTTGGGCGAGGGCCTTTTCCCAACCCTTGGCACTGTAGCCGGGTGCGTACACGCACGGTGCGGCTAGAGCACAGAGGAAGACTTTCCTTTAAGCGGAGTTAGCCGCTACTTATCCGATACGCCCTTATAAAATGGCTTAGATGGAGAGAGCTCTCCTACTCGGGGCCAAGATTCCCGGGGTGGTTTACAGGTAGCTTTCTCTAACCCCTTGTAACAAGACTTCCCTTATAAAGGGAAGTATCGGTTGGTAAATCGGTTGAACAAGCTTATGGTGTACCCGATGCCGCTGATCAGCGATCTGATGGAAGATCTTGACAAGACCCTATGTTATTGCTCGTTGGATATGGCAAGTGGATTTTGGGTGGTTTGGATGACCGATCGGGCTCGCGAGATTTCCGCATTTGTTACGCCGTTTGTACTGTTCGAGTGGAACCGTATGCCGTTCGGTTTGAAGAACGCGCCCCAGATCTACCAGAGGCTGATCAACAACGCACTGTATGGACACTTCAGGGAGAACTCCCTTAGGCTAAAATACTCACTGCGCGCGCGCGACCACGCCCGGTCGCGCGCCTGAAAGTCTTAAGTATTTTTGTAAACTGAATATATTTAATATGTAATTAGCCTAAATTAATTTAAACTAATATAAACTATATGTAATACTAAGTAGAATATTCCAGATTCGTATCTAGCTAAAATGTAGTGTACAAACCTGTGTACCGACACGTGGATGGCTGACACACCACCACACCAAGGGCCCCTGCCCTGATTGGTTAAAATAACCAATGGTTCAAAACCTTTCAAACCGGCCAATACTGACCTCAACCGTGGTGTACTCATGTACACCAACACTCCATGTAACCGGAATGTAACCCGGTTACATCCTCCCCCATCAAGACTATTGCTTACGCAATAATCAAAATCTTGATGGAGAAGTCCAACGCCAGTACCTCTGGCTTTCCATTGTACACCTTCAGTGGTGCTATGGACGAAAACTATTCCGACAACTCGGAAGTGGATGCCCTTGGGGAGATCTCCCCAACGGCTGGCCACGCTGACAGCGCCGAACGGCGCTGTCGGTCATCCAATCCATTCCCCACACGTGGGGAAAACGCACTAACTCGTGCGCCACCGTTACCCGCTAGGGGTGATACCTCCAGGTTGCCACAGGCGACCACCACCAATGAACCGTCCTTGGTTCAAGAGGCCGACGTGCCGTACGGGCACGGAAGGGACCTCGCGACCCTCAAAAGAGGGCTAAGCAGGCGGTCAAGAGGGGTCTAGCCTCCTATACCCCTGGCCCAGCAGCTATACTGCCGCGTGAAATTGCGCGTCGGAACCAACTCCGGGCCCGACTAATAACGCCCAAACATTATACCGTTAAGTCCTACCGGACGCGCTTCGGGATGCAGGCACGCGGTGTCCTCGTGGATATCATCCGCGAGGTTCCCTTTGTTCTCTTGAGGGAAGAAAGCGTCGAAGACGCAGAACAGGCATTCCGCGCCTGGGCGGAAGGGGAGAAACACCTCCCCAGTTTCGATGCGCTGTACAACAGCTTTTCCGAACACGACGTTCGGGTAGAGAGGGCGCTACGCTTGGCCTATGCTCAGGCCAAAGCGCAAGGTCAATTACCTGCCTCCTATTATACGCGCTCTGCTATCGATGTGGTGCCGGAGAGCAATGAAAGAACAGCATCTGCCTCCGGCGAACTCCCAGATACTGGGAGTGAAGGGGCTTCTTCAGCCCCTTTGGTCGATGACTCTCAGTGGGATTCTATCGCTCGAAAGCGTCAACGACGTCACGGCAATCCTGCCGCAGGGGAGTCTCGTAGCCCCACGAGCTCTGGGAATGTGGATACCCTTTCCACTTCACCAGGTACTGGGTTTGACCCCGATGATGGAGTCGCGCCATCAGACGCTCCGCCCCGTCCTGCCGTCGGGTAGCCGGCCGGCCGCCCTGACGGGTAGGCCCAACAAACGGACAGAAGCATACAGGGCTGACATAGGGGACTCCTCCCCCTTAATGCCCTGGGCCACACAGACGTGGCGTCAACGTACTCCGCGGATTTACTAATCCGTTCACATTAAACGGGGTAAACCCCGTAGATGCATGCACCGAATTGTTTATGGAAAATTCGGTCATAGGAAGTATCTCCAACTCTTGGAGCATCCGGATATAAGCTCCGGAGAATATCCTTAACAACGCGATTAACGCGTTCCGTCTTGTCCATCAATGGACTGTGGAACTGCTGCCAGGTGAGCATCTTGCTCAAACGGTCTACAAAGACCGAAACGCCGGTGGAACCGGCCTTTCCCTTCGAAAAACCCTAAGATAAATCCATACTAATGGATTTCACGCGATTAACGTGTTCCGTCTTGTCCATCACTGGACTCTGGCACCGCTGCCAGGTGAGCATCTTGCTCAAACGGTCTACAAAAACCGAAACGCCGGTGGGACCGGCCTTAGGTGAAACCGAAGATAAAATCCAAATGGATTTTCAACACGCTGTTGGATGATTTCGTCACATTATACTTTCTGAAACCAACCAACTTGGTTTGGCCCGGGATCGAACCCGGAATCTTCCGGTCCCGCAGTGAGTAGTGAACCACTCGACCACGGTCGGATTTGACCCCTCGAAATTTTTTTGTCGGGGGGGCGCGCGCTAAAGAGGCTTCGTAAACGGAGCCTTCTAGCGAAGTCTTCAAATCCATCAAGTAAAGCACCTTTGTCGAGTCGCTTGGGTGTCGGGCAATAATTAAGGTCGAGTCCGAGCAACCGCTTGAGTGTCGATGGGACTTGAACATCAGAAGGCGTAAGATCATGAAACGCCAGGTTGCCGATTTCACTGTCAACTTCCTTAATACTGCGCAGCGCAAACACATTCACAGCATTGGAGAAGTCGGTTTTGGACACTTCAATCGGATAACTTCGCTTTACTTTCGCGAAGGCTTCGGCTTTCGCGGCTGCCGCTTGGTTGACTTGGTTGAGCAGTACTTTAAAAATATATAACTAATATAAGAATGTTTCATTTTTAATTTTTTTAAAATTTTGTTTTTTATTAAATCATAATTATAAATAATTAATGTTAAAATTAAATAGAGTTTGATCCTGGGGCTTGCCGCTTGATTTGTTGTCGCTTTTTGGCGCTGTCCTTTTGTTTGGATGCTTGGACTTTTTTCCGTTGTGTTGTACGGCGGCTTTTACTCCATCTTGACTTGGTTGGAGCTTCTTGGCACCAGTCGTCGCTCCATCTTGACTGGCGCGGGAGTTTAAAGCCGATCGCAGCTGGCTTACTTGCTTCCGCAGCGCAGCAGCCTCCTTCGCAATCTACTTCTTAACCAATACAGCAACAAGTTGGTCTGTGTCGGTTTCCATCTCGATGACTTCTGCAGCGGCCTTCTTTTCAGCGATCTGCTTACGTTTCGCTTCCGCGTCGGCTTCCTCCAAGAGCTGTTGGTATTGCTCGTGCGAAAGTTGAGCATGCAAAAACTCCACCGAAAGACGACAATCCATTGCGGCAAGCGTCGGTCGAGCATCATTCATATCCACAAGATACGAGTCAAAGTCGGTGTACGTGTCCGGTTGTAGGCGGCAAAGCTCATCGTTGATCGGCTTGAAGTATTTCTTCAGTTCATCAAACGCGCTATCAAAAATTGTATCCCGGCGTTCCTTCAAAGTCTTGATTTCTTCAAGCACTGCCGAGTGGATGAGCGAACGAAACTTCTCTTGGGATTCGGCAATCGTTGAGTCTAAGCTGTTGTTTAAGTCTGCAACTAAGCTTGGGTTGGCATCCGTAAGCATCGCGCTGACCTTGAGGTCGATCTTGTGGCGAACAGACTTTGGTACTTTGGTCTCAAGCTTTGCGGCGGCGCGTGTTTTACCAGCGATTTTGCGACTGGTGTCGCGCCATTCCTTGACTGCAGAGCTGATGACTGCACGGTCGGATGGCGGCGGACTACGAGCGTTGTTGTGACGCGAGTCCATCCTTAATCGTTTCAGGCGCAGGGGGTTTAGGGTTTGGTTGAGTGAGCGCAGGAGAAACGAAGACGAAATGTATTGAAACTTGTTAGCCAAAGGGTCGGGATAAATCACCGGGGGCCCTTTCGTTGACTTCTTCAGTGGCTAATTAGAAAGTGAGCAAAGAATATAAAAGATTCTAACACTAAGCTAGGAACATCGAAGAACATCGAGGAACCTTCGCTGAACTAGACTATGACCTGATTTTTTGTGCGGACTAATCATCGTTTAGTCTTTAATCTGATTTATGTTTACGTAACCGATTACGCAATCATGTTTAAGTAATCGTTTACGTAATCATCGGGTCAAGGTTTAGGGTTTAGGGTTGAAGGTGTGAGGTTTGAAAACTTTACCCCTCGAAATTTTTTTGTCGGGGGGGGGGCGCGCGCTAAAGAGGCTTCATAAACAGAGTCTTCTCGCGAAGTCTTCAAATCCATCAAGTAAAGCACCTTTGTCGAGTCGCTTGGGTGTCGGGCAATAATTAAGGTTGAGTCCGAGCAACCGCTTGAGTGTCGATGGGACTTGAACATCAGAAGGCGTAAGATCATGAAACGTCAGGTTGCCGATTTAACTGTCAACTTCCTCAACACTGCGCAGCGCAAACACATTCACAGCATTGGAGAAGTCGGTCTTGGACACTTCAATCGGATAACTTCGCTTTACTTTAACGAAGGCTTCGGCTTTCGCGGCTGCCGCTTGGATGACTTGGTTGAACAGTCCTTGGTCTTGCCGCTTGATTTGTTGTCGCTTTTTGGCGCTGTCTTTTTGTTTGGATGCTTGGACTTTTTTCCGTTGTGTTGTACGGCGGCTTTTCCTCCATCTTGACTTGGTTGGAGCTTCTTGGCACCAGTCGTCGCTCCACCTTGACTGGCGCGGGAGTTTAAAGCCGATCGCAGCTGGTTTACTTCCTTCCGCAGCGCAGAAGTCTCCTTCGCAATCTACTTCTTAACCAACACAGCAACAAGTTGGTCTGTGTCGGTTTCCATCTCGATGACTTCTGCAGCGGCCTTCTTTTCAGCGATCTGCTTACGTTTCGCTTCCGCGTCGTCTTCCTCCAAGAGCTGTTGGTATTGCTCGTGCAAAAGCTCAGCGTGCAAAAACTCCACCGAATGACGACAATCCATTGCGGCAAGCGTCGGTCGAGCATCATTCATATCCACAAGATACGAGTCGAAGTCGGTGTACGGGTCCGGTTGTAGGCGGAAAAGCTCATCGTTGATCGTCTTGAAGTATTTCTTCAGTTCATCAAACGAGCTATCAAAAATTGTATCCCGGCGTTCCTTCAAAGTCTTGATTTCTTCAAGCACTGCCGAGTGGATGAGCGAACGAAACTTCTCTTGGGATTCGGCAATCGTTGAGTCGAAGCTGTTGTTTAAGTCTGCAACTAAGCTTGGGTTGGCATCCGTAAGCATCGCGCTGACCTTGAGGTCGATCTTGTGGCGAACAGACTTTGGTACTTTGGTCTCCAGATTTGCGGCGGCGCGTGTTTTACCAGCGATTTTGCGACTGGTGTCGCGCCATTCCTTGACTGCAGAGCTGATGACTGCACGGTCGGATGGCGGCGGACTACGAGCGTTGTTGTGACGCGAGTCCATCCTTAATCGTTTCAGGCGCAGGGGGTTTAGGGTTTGGTTGAGTGAGCGCAGGAGAAACGAAGACGAAATGTATTGAAACTTGTTAGCCAAAGGGTCGGGATAAATCACCGGGGGTCCTTTCGTTGACTTCTTCAGTGGCTAATTAGAAAGTGAGCAAAGAA
The DNA here is from genome assembly GCA_026184515.1 of Peronosclerospora sorghi. Taxonomy (NCBI): domain Eukaryota; phylum Oomycota; class Peronosporomycetes; order Peronosporales; family Peronosporaceae; genus Peronosclerospora; species Peronosclerospora sorghi. The sequence continues at coordinate 1,500,615 of CM047592.1, read as the reverse complement.
TATGAAAGATCCTAACACTAAGCTAGGAACATCGAAGAATATCGAGGAACCTTCGCTGAACTAGACTATGACCTGATTTTTTGTGCGGACTAATCATCGTTTAGTCGTCGGTGTTCGTAAACCTGATTTTTTTGCGGACTAATCATCGTTTAGTCGTCGGTGTCGTAAACCTGATTTTTTGCGGACTAATCATCGTTTAGTCGTCGGTGTCGTAAACCTGATTTTTTTGCGGACTAATCATCGTTTAGTCGTCAATCTGATTTATGTTTACGTAATCGTTTACGTAATCATGGGGTCAAGGTTTAGGGTTGGGGGTTCAGGGTGTGAGGTTTTCCATCCCAACACCTGTACTGGAAGCTTGGCAATCGCAAAATCTTGAAGCAGGTGTTGGGGAACAGTCCAGACGCAATGATGTTGGACATAGCTTCTTCTTCAGCGTTGGTGGCTTGAAGTAGCAAATGGTAAACCTGTCGATCTTTAACTTCTTGCATGTTTCACCAAGTTCTGAAACCTGTAATAGTCTTCGTAGCGTTGACTTGGTGGGCCCGTTGACATTAAACGGTACTTTGAAGATAACTTGATCTTGATGCTGAGGCTTGTGCTGTGTTGCCATACTTTGAGCCAATGCATCTTGGAATAATGGATTGAGGACGGCACCGCTATAACCTCGTGCGCGCAGGCGATCAAACAAAAGCTTGGATACTTGAAAAAAGTCGACATCCAAAGTATTTTGCCGTCGATATTTCTTGATAAATCCAATGATCATGCCTTTAGCACGCCTGGCGGGTGAGCACTTGACTTGGGCAAATAGAGATATAAATTTAATCTCTTCTGATGCGTTTTCGTCACATATCTTGAAGCCGTCTTGGTGATCCAAAGGTCTAAGAACGCAACTTGGACATCCGAGACTTCAAACGTGAATTGAAGCTTGCAATGCTTGCGAAGATATGCCTTGAAACGGTTGAATTCATATGGCTTCGTTGGGGATTGCCAGATAATGAATCCATCATCAATGAATCGCTTGAAGTAGACGAGATGTGCCGCAAACTCGGGTATAACAACTTGCGATTCAAAGTAAGCCAGGTACAAAGAGGCGAATACAGGAGCAACTGCTGTCCCCATTGCAGTGTCGTTGACTTGATGCCAGACTGTGTCGCCGAATTCAAAGTAGTTTGACTTGAGTACCACTTCGAGGCCATACATGATGGCGTAGGCCTTGGGATCTTGAGCGACCATTTTCGAGATGACATGAAGATCATCGTTAATCGGGATAGACGTGTAGAGCGATACAACGTCAAACGTAATAAGTTTGTGGTCTTCATGTGCAGAAATCACTCGAAGGTCGTCCAGTAGTTGATCCGAGTCCTTGATGTACGTCGCATCGCAGTCTTCACCAGATACAGCTGCATATAATGATGCAGCCACTTGGATATACCTTGTGTCACCGATTGTGCATTGGAGATTATAGGTCGTATCACCAGACTTGGCTTGTGCACCTTCATGAGTCCATAAAACCGATTCAGTCTCTTGGAGTCGAGATCATGAACAATTATCTTGGTTAAACTCCAGTAATCTTCCGTGACATAACGTCTGGCAATGGCTTGGTAGAATTTTCGAACCGTAGTCTTCATCTTGAGGAGAAATGTTGATGGCAGAGCAGAGCACTTCTTATACGTGTTGAGGTCCAGTAGGTGGTCCAAACATGAGTCGATATACTACTGACGTGTGCACACAGCAGGTCCCAAGTTCTTGTCCGTCAAGCACACATGTAGCTGTGTTTGGTGCATCATCATCTTGAGCAATTGTCGTTGCGGTGGATTGAGATCGCATCTTGACTTGGACATTGGTTTATAACCGTTGATGTTGGACTCGATAATTTGCAGCGTGTCTTCAATCTCCTTGGTCCGGACACGCTGTTGGAACGGCTACTCTGCCAAAGGCCCACCTTCATATTTATAGATGGACTTTACCCACACGAACAATTGGCAATTACCAATGGTATGCTATACGTTGACTTGGTCCACACGAACAGTTGGCAATTTCCAACTGTTTCCTATAGCAGCTGAATCTGTAGAGGGTTTGACCCTCTAGCACGGCTCACAAGAGCGAATATACGCACCGACCCACTTGTACATTTTGGGTCACCAATACAAAGCTCTTGAAGCGCCGTAGGTCTTATCCCGACCTAAATGACCCCGGTAGGGGTGTCATCTGCCTCAAAGAGGACTCTATACTTCAGTTCCTCATCATGAGGAACTACCACCCGCGGAGTGTCCTCCGCGCTCGTGCTATAAAATAGCAGACCGTCACAGTACCTGGAACGGTGTAAACGAGCTTTGGCTCGACTTGACAGGGTTGGATCAGACGAGCCAAGACCCTTTTCACCTAACGCGCTGATAAGCGCCGTACATTGTGGGTCTTTCTCATACTCCTGGCGTACGAGATACACCACAGATGTGGTGACGAATGTCGCGTGAGCGAGCTCGTAATCGGGACGACGCGATAACGCGTCTGCAAGCACGTTTTGCTTGCCAGGTTTATACTTAACCTCAACGTTGTACTCCGCAAAGAAGGAGAGCCAACGGGCCATCCGTTGCGATAGATGAGGCGATTTTGTCGCTGTCCGTAAGGACGCGTGGTCAGTATAAACCACGAACGGCTTTGAGCCGAGTAGGTGAACCCTAAATTGGACAAGATCATACTTCATTGCATGTGGCTCCTTGTCATGAACGGGATAATTCCGTTCCGCAGCTTTAATCTGCCTCGACTCAACGCAATCACGCGTTCCCTTCCTGCATCGTCTGCTTGTAACAAAGCACATCCGATTGCGAAATCGGAGGCGTCGCAGACGACACTAAATGGTTTCCCAGAATCTGGGAGAGCAAGAACGGGAGCTTTTAACAAGATCCCCTTAACCGCTTCAAAAGCGTTTTGGTGTTTGTTTTCCCAACACCAGTCAACATCCTTCTTAAAAAGGCCCGTCAATGGCTTCGCCATTTCAGCGTAGTTCTCGCTGTATTTGTGGAGATAATTGGCTAGTCCAAGCCACTTCCGTAAATCTCTAAGATTTACAGGCAAAGGCCACTTCATAATGGCTTTCACGTTCGCGGGATCCGCTCGCACTCCATCCTTACCGATGAAGCATCCGAGGAAAGGAATTTCCTCAGCACCAAAGATACATTTGGATGCGTTTGCATATAACTGATGCTCTCGCATACATTCGAGCGCCGCTCGAAGATGTATCGGGTGCGTCTGAATATCAGACAAGTCGACTTCCGCACGACTATGAACGAATATATCGTCGAAGTACGTCTGATCGTAATTTCTATGAGGGCGGAAGAGTTGGGTCACCAAGCGATTAAAATTCGCTGGTTCATTGTTTAGTTTGCACCAAAACTGACTCGGCCATCGTGGATGAGGAGTTCAACTCCTCTTCCGGACGCAATACGACAACCTCGTCGATTTCATCTGCTTTTACATCAGTCTCAAACTCGTTGAAGTACATCTCCTCCGACGACAACAGTTCGCCTACCCCAGTCAACCGTTCAAGGATTACGCCAGCTGTGACAATACCTGTCACATTATTCAGCATCCGATAGGACTGCTGACTACTGGCCTCGGGACTCATCCCGAGACCCAGATGGGGGGGAGTAAATTGCCCCATCTATTGGAAGCGCCTCGCGCCTATCCACAGAGGTCTCTACCTCTACCACCGGTGACTCGCCGGTCTCACCTACAACGGCGTAGTCGTAATCATTGCCGACGTGCGAAAGAGACGAACTACGGGTCTCTTCGCTTGGAAGCGCCTCGCGCTTA